>CALSBZ010046870.1:2785492-2805574 GCA_943591055.1 Gobionotothen gibberifrons | reverse complement strand
ACACACACACACACACACACACACACACACACACACACACACGTTTGACAACGTAAGCTGGGCTCACTCTGTTTAAATCAAAGGCCCCATCACGCGGGGATTGACTTGTGTTCTTGGCAGCATGAAAAAAGAGAAAACTTTATGATGTTCATTTCCCCCAGGTTTTTATTTGACTCCGGTTTTGTAGTGGGGGAAGTGCGCTCGCTGCGTGTGTGACGGCTGTTTGCAGCACTGGGACTTGCTACTGTATGTTGGTGAGACGTTTGTTTGGTTTGTTTGTGAGATTGACAGATTGTTTGTCTTTTGCTGGCTGTTTCTTCAACTACTTTAATCGGAAAAGCGGCCGTTTGCTCCACCACTGATGGCGGAACAAATGAAAGAGAAAGGGAAGAGTTAAAACGTGCCTGCTTTGCCTGAGCTGTTTTTCTGACTTAAATATGTAATGTAGCATCAAGAGGGCTCATTGGTTGTTTATAAGACATGGGGGGAAAGAGTTGGGTAACTATGTTGCTATTCTTTGGCCAAAAAGACACACGTAAAGGATGCTGCATCCATGTTGCTTTTAGGGCAAACAATGCTGACCTCTAGTGGGGAAAGCAACAAAACACAGCAGCCTGATAAATCATTGGAAGCATCAACCTCCCTTGATTTGTTTTGTACACCAAATTGTACTTTAAAAAGTGTTACATAGTGATGTCACTATGCTTCAGAAGTAAACAAAGGAGTTGTTTCAGGTATGTTTTAAAAACATAAATGAAAAATGTATCAATGAATCTTTGATAATGTAACCAAATAATAAAATCCGTATATTTTAAAATGTACTAAGGGCTTTTTATCTCAGTGCCCTACATTATTATTATCTTATTTTCCTTTCATAGTTTAAGTTGTACACCCTCCTCTCATACCTATGGGGGCGACTGTGGCTGCGAGGGAGTGCGGTCGTCTTTCAACCAGAAGGTTGTGGGTTCGATCCCACCCCATGCAGTCAACATGTCGATGTATCCTTGGGCAAGATACTTAACCCTGAGTTGCTCCCGATGGCATGGCCAACGGTGTGTGAATGTGTGTGAACGTTAGTTCCTAGAGTTAGGTACACTGCTCTGTGTGAATGGGTGAACGACATGTAGTATGTAAAGCGCTTTGAGGGGTTGTAAAGACTGGATAAAGCGCTATATAAGTACAGTCCATTTACCATTTACCTATAATCCTACAGTGTTTTATCAACAATTTAGAAATAAACTTGGAGGACATAGAGCAAAACATATTTCCAAATCAAACAGCAGAGTTTGCAGACATCCACATATTTACTTGAAGTCCACAGAATGAGCAGAAATCTATAAACAAATAAATATTTTTAATTTATTACACTATCTCAAAGACATTTCTGTCTGAAATACAACAACAGGGTGACGTGAGATTGCCTTCCGGATATTGTGTCTAACATTGCGATCCATAATATACAGAACAATCATTACACTGCAAGACAATTAATAGCATATGTGTGAATGTCATACCTAAAGAAATATACACGAATGGGCTCTGTAACAGTACAATGTTGTAAAGAAAGCCACTGAATTGCATAAATGCTCTGCTTTATGTAACATCTTTCTTCAATACCGTAGTCAACACTGTTGGACATGGAAGAACTGGCTTTGCATGTATAATATCCATACTGTATGAGGATGAAAGAAACAGATATATGGAAAAGACCCCTGCTGTGCGGAAACACATCTGTGCTGGGGAAGATTTGAGTCTTTTTAAACCAAGCCTGTTCTTTTTTCCATCTTTACTTCAATGAATGTGAACAAACTCCCTTGTTAACTAACTAACCAGCTAATTAGCCTCTTATGGAAACATCGTGTTATTTTCTCTAGCTAACAAGGTAGTACCACAACACTGGTTCGATGTATCGTAACGGACATATGTTATCTGAAGGGAAACTAAATGTTTTTCAAATTACTTTAAAGCTGGGCATACACTGTACAGGCAGCTGTGGCTCAAGAGGTAGATGGTCGTCCTCCAGTGGGTTGTTTGATCCCCAAGGACACTTCAACGTGTCGAAGTGTCCTTGGGGAAGATACCGAGCCCCAAATTGCTGGGTGAGTCTAGGGCCGTTTCTCAATCGCGAGGATTTTGGCTTCCAAGCCAATATTTCAAGGATGCTACGTCATCAAGTGGCGCAGCAGGACCGTTCCAATGTCCAGCATACTTGGAATTCCACCGAGGCCGCGTCCTTGGTTTGGGGGAAATTTCGAGGCTGCACATGGGTAGACTTCGCGTCCTTAAAATCCCCACAATGCTTTGCGCACGGACCAATTTCAAAAACCCTTGCGGAGAATGGCTGAACCGACGCAGCACACATTTAAATGTAAGTATGTAGTGGCGTAGAACATGTGTTGGTAAATATGTTACTTTGTTACATTTGTTATCACCAACAATGTGTTCCGTGAAAGTAGAGCAAGTTCATAATTAGATAGACATCGTGAGGTATTTATTTTCGGTACAGTTTATGTTGAAACCGTTAGAGAGAGTGGCACACTTGTTAGCTTGTTCCATTCTTCTTTGTTTTCCGAAGCCGTGGCTTGGAAGTATACTTGCTTCGTTTCTGAAGGAAGTGACTTGGAAGTATGCGACTACCAAGCCAGCATCCTCGAGATTGAGAAACGGCCTAGGTGTGGCACTCAGCAAGGCAGCTTACGCCTCTGTATGACTGTGTTGGAATCGGTGAATGCTGAGTTGTATATTTAAAAGCAATTTGACTGGCAGTAAAAGTGCATAATATTTGCATAATAAAGTGCCAAACACATTTTTAGACATGCAACGCCAATTTTAAAGTAGGACTGAATGAAGGTTTGTTGGGTGATGTTGGCTAAGCCGTGTTCAGGGATAAGCGAGGACCGACGGTGGCGCAATAATGCTGTTTTTCGTTGCTCCAAACCAGACAGTGTATATCCAGCTTAAAATGAGAGTGGAAGCTCAAACGTTACTTATCTATGGCGGCGACGTGACAGCCCTCGAATATGGCTGCCCTGAAAGCATCTTAACACCACTTCCACGTACATTATAGTAGGCAGCACCTCTGTTTCCAATGCTTACTAGTAGGAGATACTGTTGCAACCTAATTGAGTTTGTTTGCATCCTCGCCGGTTAGCACCAATACCAGTTTAAAGTGGAGAGAGGAAGAGGAGTGGATCAGGAAGAGATGGAGCCTGAGTCTTCACCATCCGTGGAGTTGTTCTCGTCCGCAGACTCAGTGAGGGCCGGGTAGGGCCTCGGCTGGTCCAGGTTCACGTAGGTGACGTTCAGACTGATGTAGTGTTCTCCCTCCAGGCCGGTCAGGATGGTGGCGACGGCCAACAGCAACGTAGAAAAGCTGGGCCTCAACTCCGGATCAGGGTCCCAGCACTGGAGCATAATGCTATACCTGGAAACAACAGAGAACGAGGCTGAGTAAGGGACAGCTCAGTCCACCACACAATACCAGGGTTGCCAACGTTGGGTACCTGGCTGGAGTGAGATTTTGATATCATGGGTTTAATTACACATATGCACACTAAATTACTGCTATCGTGTCAGTAGCCGGACCTTAGCATTTATATAGGATATATATACAAATACACAATATTGGACACAGACTATAAAGGGCACAGCGTTTCATTCACTAATGAAAGTCAAACATGTTTGTTTCCACTGTTTTATTGTGTGCATAGGCCTGTCGTGATAAGCAATGTATCTGCTTGAGCAGCTGTCAACTCAACATTGTAAATAACCAACCAAAAACGATCGCCGGTTCATCTTGTTTTTGTGTGAGAATAGTTTGGGCAGCGTGAGAGCGTGAGATGAGAGTGAAAGCATGTGTCACACGCCAGATGAGTGAGAGTTGGCAACCCTGCAATACAATCCTCCCATATTACAATTTTAACAATCTGTGATTTGTTTATTATGTTACATTGATAAAGATACATTTTTACAAACCTTTTTTTTTTAAATATGGCTATTTTAAAATCCTGAAATTCCAGATTTACTGACTTTATAAAACATTGTGTTTGTTTCCAAGCAGGAGCTTCAAGGCCAGGCAACCAGGAAGGAACACACACTTTTTTACACTTATTTTCTTTGGATTAAACAAACAACATATAACAGCGTTATCTATCGAGTGTAGAGGATCTGGTAGGTGGATTTTGTTAGCTTGTGCAAATGATAGCTAGCTATAAACAGCAAGCTACAGCTAGGCTAATCTAGCCTTCTGTTAGCTGTAGCTTATTTGCTCTACAAACATGAAAGCCGTTTCAATCTTCCTATTAAACTTTTGTTGAGAAAGCAACTATCCCTCTAATGTTCTATGTTCTTCCACATTGGTCCCTGGGCGACACTTTTTTGAATGAGTACAGGGGAATAGTTGATTTATTCTCTATCAATCTTTAAGTTTGTGGGCAACAGCTTACAGTCCAATGGATGTATCATTAAAACGTCTTCTTCCTAGAGTCAGACCAGTGTGTGTATATGTGGTTTTGTGACATACAAAGGGTTTTGTAGACATACATTAACTCCCAAACTGCATTGCGTAACTGTTGAAATAACATAGTGGACAAATGACAGGTTTTACTGAGTGACTGTTAAAAAATCTTGTTGTTACTACGTGGACTTTGTTCTTCCGTCTTCTAGTAAATCTATGTTATTATAGTCTAGTAGTGTTCATACTGAACTAGCCCTCCATTATGTGGAGTTTAACTTTGGATTCATGCAAACTAAGCAACCGCAACTAATTTACAGCTATTCTATGGACTTATTCAACAAAGCCAGCAACACAATGCTCCTACTTACAAAGGGTCAGGGCAGTATTGAGGCTGGGGGAGCCTCCGGCCCTTCAGCAGGTAATGTGTTATGTCATAAGGGTCCACCTCTGGGTAGGGGCTCGCTCCTCTGGTCAGCATCTCCCACATCAGCACACCAAAGGACCACTGCGTCAGGAGAGGAAAACGTTACTAGTACCAGTACACATGTGCATAAATTAACTTCGATTCAGTCTTATGTTTTGCAGAAATGTAAAAGGTTAGAAATCTATAAACAACTTTTAAAGGAACCCGTATGGATTGATTTGTCTCTCACTCTAAAACTGTACAGCTTTGTACACATACATAGGAGGAAGGTCAATGTTGGGACAAAACGATGGTGGTGGAAGAGGAAAATAATTGTGAAACAGCCTGCAACTGTATCGTTTTGTGCTTTAAAGCTACCAGAAAGTGGCATTACATGCTAAATTATCATATTACATACGATAGTACACTATTAAATGGTAAATGGTAAATGGACTGTACTTATATAGCGCTTTATCCAGTCTTTAAGACCCCTCAAAGCGCTTTACATACTACATGTCGTTCACACAGAGCAGTACCACTTGCTCTAGGACCTAACATTCACACACATTCACACACCGTTGGCCATGACATCGGGAGCAACTCAGGGTTAAGTATCTTGCCCAAGGATACATCGACATGTTGACTGCATGGGCTGGGATCGAACCCACAACCTTCTGGTTGAAAGACGACCACACTCCCTCGCAGCCACAGTACACTAATAGTAATATTATTATGATTGAAATATTTATTCATTTCATTTCATTTAATCGTTTATTTGGCAGGGACAATGCGCAGTAATGAACACTTAAAACATTCAAATGTTTCAAGCGTAACAGTGCCAGATTTAGCTTTGAGCTCATTTCCATCCGCAGTCCCTCACATAAGACATATTACTCTTCAATTATTGTCTGTTTTGTTATAGTTTTGACTTTTTAGTTTGGTTGTTATGTTAGTTTGCTTGTTCAAGTTTCAGCTACCACACTCACTGAACTGAATAGTTTGGTTGGATGGTATTTTATCTTACTACAATATTTAAATCATGTTCTTGTTATTTCATTCCAGAAGACTAGACTGCATGTGGCAAACAAACTGATTGTGAAACATTTGCGGCACAGTGCCATCTGCTGGAGTATCAAGTCTGCTCAATAAGTTGTGATTCAATGTCAAGAGAGCCAAGGGAGTGTCATACTGTGTCCAGGCATTATCGTTCAACGTCGCTCCTCTTTACCCACCACATCAGACTTGGAGGTGAATTTCTGCGTCTGCAGACTCTCGATGGCCATCCACTTGACGGGCAGCTTGGCCTTCCTGTGATCCTGAACGCTGTAATACTCTTTATCAAAAACATCTCTGGCCATGCCAAAGTCTGCCACCTTCACTGTGTATGACTCGTCCAGCCTGAAGGCAGAGAAAGTAGAATTATAGTTTGTTGTACTGCAATGTGACAAGCTGAAATATCTCCCCCCGCTGAATAAAAGAGTTATTCAGGCCCTAATGGCGGCAGATCAATCGCTGCTTTCCCTGCACATCGTTACGACTCACATGCAGTTACGTGCAGCGAGATCTCTGTGAACAAACTTCTTCTGAGCCAAATACTCCATCCCCTTCGCGACCTGCAGCCCGAAGCCAATCAGATCCTTTACGGTGGGATTCTAATGAAATCCCACAAACAAATGACAAAACACAATTTAAACCCGTTGAAAATGTACATTGTTTGACAGATGGGTGTTCATAAATTCAAAAAGGATTCATTTTTACGGCAGAAATGTATTGTACCAACCGCATTGATATAACAAAGCAATCATATTTTCCATTTTCAGTAACAACAAAACAGCGGATTCAGAACATACTAGTACAATTAGGCTGTTGGCGGTTTTAAAACACCTCCATGGGCGGGATAACAAGAAATGCAATATTCATGCTAGAAACAAGAGGGCAGTCCAAGAGAGCACATCAGGAAAAAGAAAAAATGTCCATAGCAAATTGAAGAAAAAAAACCAACAAGATAAAAGTTACAGGATTAACATTATTGATCATTCATCCCACACCTTCATCCTCACCCAAGACCTCTTAAGTGTCTCATCACTGGAGCCCGGGCCTTATCAAACACTCTCCCCCCTTCCTGCATTCTTGAATCTAAGTTTCTCACCCAACTCCCTCAGCCACATCTCGAATGAAGGCACAGCATCAGACTTCCATAACCTCAAAATACGTTTTTTTAGCCAAAACAGTACCCAAATACACCGGCCATTTGTCACTGCCATAGTTCAGATCAGTGTCACTCGTGGACCCCAGAATGGCCACAAGGGGATCGGGCTTCAATTGCTTGTCAAATGCTTTTGAATACAAATCAAATGAGGAGCTCTTTTCCAAAACGCTATATATCCATTTTAATAGTTGTCAGGAAAATGACATTTTTTACCGAGACCCACACATTTTGTTAATATTAAATGTATATATATATATATATATATATATAGGATATATAGCGATTTGGCATGAAACGTTGATAGAGCAGTGAATAGGTTCAGTACACAGCAAAATGGCACAACAAACTCAATTTTCAATTTGGCTTTTATAGCGTTTTGGAAAAGAGCTCCTCAAATACAGAAGTCCAGAATGAGTGGAGGTTGGGGCATGTCCAGAATTGGTGTGTAAGGGTGCCAGGTTGATTTTTACATTTGTTACATAATGCTGATACGCTGGAATACATGAGGAGCTCTTTTCCGAAACGCTATAAAAGCCAAATTGAAAATTGAGTTTGTTGTGCCATTTTTGCTGTGTACTGAACCTATTCACTGCTCTATCAACGTTTCATGCCAAATCGCTATATATCCTATATATGTATATATAAATTTAATATTAACAAAATGTGTGGGTCTAGGTAAAAAATGTCATTTTCCTGACAACTATTAAAATGGATATATAGCGTTTTGGAAAAGAGCTCCTCACATCTTGTTTACTTTTGAGTAGTGCAACCTATGTACAACTTTAAATTGTATCAGATTTAATCTAACATTTACTGAGCACCGGTGAATATAATTGTCACTGTTTTAATGTAGGATTCTCACCCTCTTCACGCAGCGGATGAAGTGCCTCAGGTCCCCGTGTTTCATGTACGGCAGCACCACCAGAGGGAGGCCTTCCTGCGGCAGGAGGATGCCCAGCAGGGAGAGCACGTTGCTGTGGTGGAAACCCTTCATTATGATCCCCTCCTTCAGAAACTGCTCCACCTCCTCCACATCTGTTATTCCTGATGACACACAGACATACATACATAACCATTATGTGCTCGAATGTAAAGGAAGGCAGGCACTGAATCGCAATTTTAAGAAGCTGCTATTAAGAGGGGGAAAGTATTTTAAAGTGTCCTGATATATGAAAGTATGGAATGAGGCATCGTCTTATTAACTTCTGGAACAGAAATCTGAACAATTAGAAGTAGAATTAAAGGAGTTCAAAGAAGGCGTTTACCCTTTCTATCATAACAGCGTTAAAAAATATATTTTCACAATGTTTATAGGACGTTCTATAGCTCAGGCTATGAAGGATACGTCAAAAACACCCACTGTGAAAAACCTTAGGACTATAGATAAGATGTACCCTGTTGCTGTATGCACGCTTCTGCTGGATTTGTTTTGCATACACTACAGGTGAGAAGGGTCAAACAACCGTACTCATAGATATCATCATGAAATATCCCATATCTATTACTTTCATTAAGAAAGTGATTAACTGTAGTTCAGTCAGACAACTCACGTGTTTCTTTAACATGTTTATTAAGCAGCATAGTTGAGTTTGGCGTCTAGGCTCGGGCCTCATCACTCCACAGATACACATAGCACGATGAGTGATGATTAAATAACTAACCCCCAGAGCCCACAGGTGGAAGCTGGGGTGGTGGTGGGGCAGGCAAGCAGCAGCGACGTAGAAGTAGCTGCGGCGATAGCAGCAGCAAGCAAAGCATAGAGAGATATCTGGCAGGTTAAATAGAGCGGCGTATTAAAGGAGGGGTAGGTAAGTTTGAGAAACCGGCTCGAGATACACTTTTTGTTATATTCCATGGAATGCTCTTAATATCCTGATAGCAATGCATATTCTAAGTGCTTTGAAAAAAAATCCATAAAAAAATGTCATCTGTGGAAGCCGTAATACTGTAAAAACTACGACCTGTCTGTCAGCCTTCAATCTCGTGCACACACACACACACACACACACACACACACACACAGCTGCAGGAGGACACGTTCACCATGGCAGAGTTTTCTTCAACATCGTCTCCCGGTCGCAAAAGAAAAACTGTAATGGAGCAAATTATGAAGAAAAAGAAAGTGGAAACTAGGAGAAGTCAAACCAGAGTCAATATCGGAGTTGCTTTTCAACTATGGCGACTATTTACGGAGCACGCCGAGCTGATATGTAACGTTACCGGCGCAGCCTGCTCTCAGCTAGACGTAACATTTGTAATACATTTTCACAAAACAAACATGCTAGCATCAAAAATATAAGCACTGACAATAACTGTGTTATACATTTGTTTTACATTCATTATCATGATCTTGTGCGCGTTCACGTGTGTTGGAGGAGGTGCTCTGTAGGAAGTCTGAAGGAAGGGGCGGATTCTTTTCGGCTGTGTACTTTGGAATTTTTGTGCAGCCAAGCTGGTTTCTCAAACTTACCTACTGCTCCTTTAAGGAGACTCTGTTTGGTTGGTTGTAGAGTGGCACGGGGCGTTATGTATGAATGCAGCATAAGTGCTCGAGGTGACTGCCTGAACTAGCTCGCAGGCTTCGCCCCATTTATCTGACATTTATCAGTTTCAATCGGCAAATGAGGCAATATCAAATACTCACTTTTGGTGAATTCAAGAGAAATGTACAGACACAAATAGACACAATTTAATAAAAGAAACACCTTAATGTGTTCTCTTGCATGTTTTCTTCCTACTTCTCAGAGTGGAGACATTGACTATGGAGCAGTGGTTCTCAACTAGTCAGGCCTCGGGACCCACTTTTTACTTTGTCAATAAATCGCGACCCACCATTTTTAACCACTCAAATCTATTCAACAAAAAATGGTGCTGTAATATATACACCTTTCAGCAGACAATATTAATTAAAGTGAAATACAGTGCATATATCCCTTCCCAGAACCAAAGTATGCTTTTAAAAAGGTGTAATGAGATGATGGAATCAAAGCTGAACTGTATAACATAAAAAGGCCCACATGCTGAAAACCCCAGAAAGGGGGTCTGGGGGGATTGTCCCCCAGGAGATTTTTTGAAATACTAACATATAAACTACGCATTCTGGTACACTCTGAGAAGAAAATAAATACATCTATTACTACCCGACATATTAATAATATTTAATAGTTTGTTTTTCACGGGCCTTCAAAATAAAAGTTTAAAAGAAAATTTAAACTTTTTTTTTTTTCTTCACTCACACATCCGCGACCCACTCCAAACGGATCCGCGACCCGACCCACCAGTTGAAAACCACTGCATATACAGATGAAGCACTTAATTTCGGACTCCAGCTTACCTGTTCCTGCCTACGACCAGTTTCGAGGAAGGTCAAGCCCTCCCACTATTTTCCAAGAGGGCGTTGCCAGATTTTCAATTTCAGGTTTTCAATGATCCATTGCAGCTGGCTTCATTATAATTACATTTATTTATAACGGGGGCGGTCTCAAGTCAAGCTGGAGGCTTTCCCTTGAGCGAGGGCAGACCACTTACCAATCACTGCCCTTGCGTTTCAAACTGTCCGAAATTAAGTGCTTCATCTGTAGAGTATGGAAATCTTTTTTTGCCTGTCCGGCCTTAATAATAGACTTTATGCTGCATAGAAATATAGTCGCTATATAGAAGTTACTCACTATTCAGAGACTTGACAGCACAGTGGATCTCTCTGTTGTTTTGGTCAGTGAAGTAGCCGTGATAGACCGTCCCAAAATGGCCTAGAGGGGGAAAAAATACAGAATGACTGCTGTTTCTCTCTAATAACACAAAGCGTACACAAAGCTCCAGAACATGTGTCTCTTGTTTCAGATGAAGGCGGTGGGGTTCCTCACCCTTCCCTATGATCCGGTGGTGTTGCACAACGAGCATCTCAGCGGGAATAAGAACATCCTTCACCTCCTCCAGCAGCTCGGGCCGGAAACTGGAGATGGAGATCTTCTCTGAGGGCATGAGGGGGGTGAGGAAGGGATCGAGGCCCGATGCAGCGTAGCTCAGGAAACCCCCCTGACCCACCAGAGGGGTCGGAGGGCTCAGGGACGCTACTGAGAAAGACCAGAGAGAGGGGTTTAGCAAAAGACATATACAAATGCCCCATGTGTCACAAGTTAGACACATTTATTATTGTTTGTTTGGTTTGGCTCATCTTAACTCTCCTGTCATTTCAGATCCCACCTTCCTCCAGCCTCTTGTAATCAGCTCACTTCCCTCACCTGGTATTCCCAGCCCTTCCCCTCACCTGTTACTCATTCCCTCATCACCCCACAGTATTTATACCACCTCACTATCACTTGTCCTTTGCCAGATTGTCTTGTCTTTTCCGTCAAGCTCTCCAGTGTGATACTCTCTAGCCTAGATTTTTGTCCTGCCCGGTTTTTGACCCTTGCCTGCCTGTCTTCGATTCTCGATTTCCTGCCTACTCCCTGTCTGGTTTTGGTTGCCTGTCTGACGGATTCCCTGGTTTTGACCCTGCCTGTCCCTGACCCGAATAAACTGAACATTACTAAAACACTGGTTGTATCTGAGTCGTGCTATTGGGTTCTGATCTGTACCTGTGAGCGTGACACCATGGAAACAAAAGTACAATAATTAAATAAATACTCACGTTGATGTAGTTAACAAACATTATTATAGTAAAGCAAGTTAGTATACATATGCTACACAAAAGCATACAAATATGATTAGTAAAATAAAGCTATTTTTACAGGGTATTTCCAATAGTCAGATATTCTATATTATGCTTAAAGAAGAGCAAATATATTAGGTATTTTCGTAGTTTTAGTAAGCCGTGGAAAAGAAAATACTAAGATTTCATATTTAAGGACATCCTGATACATATTTCTGATAATGTGCACAGAAAGTCTTGGGCAGTCCAACTAGCAATGGGACACTGTGCCCTAATCATTATTGCATTTCACACAATGGTCTGGATTCCTGGCCTCAAAAGTGTAATAGAGACGGTAGAGGGGTTTATTCATGACAGTTATAAATATATGTTTGTCAGAAGCAAAGTGCAGTATAGATAGTCACCTCTCCTGTAGTCCCCGATGGGCGACATCTCCAGGTTATTACTCCCAGAGCGGTTAGCGCTGTGGTTCAAACGGCTCTCTACCATGGAGGCTGAAAAACATTTCACAACTCTTTTTAATCATCAACCCCAGAAGAAGAACATCCCACGCAACACCACGGATGTTCTAGTTGAAAGACTTGTGTAATTCATCCCAAATGCCCAAAGCACAGCCGCTACCAGTCAGACGAAAGGTCAACGTGACAGAGAGGAGCCCACCTTTCTTCTTCTTCCTCAAGTGCTTCATGACGACGAAGGCCAGCACCGCCCCGGCCACCAGAGCCGCCAGGATCCCCAGAACAATGCCCACCATGTAGTGGTTGCTGACCCTCATCACCGTGCCGACGTTATGCACCTGCCCGTTGATAGAGATCTGAAAAACATTCATCATCGAACACAAAGATTATGAAATGAATACATGTCAAATGTTTTGGCTTTTAATGCATGCCGACAGGTCAAAGTGTGTCAAAGTGATTTATGCAAAGAATGTAACAAATGTGTGTAGTTGAAGTGAATGGAGCTTGTTCCCTTTGTGCATATACAACGGGCCTGAGAGGGAAAAGATCAAAGGAATTGTGGTTAGCTGTTTTCTGTTCAAGCTGTTTTTCTCTCCTCGGTTTATGACAACATGGAGAAGAAAAGCTCAGCTAGAATAATCTTTAAAATATCCTTTATTTAATCTTTCACATGGAGAAAACTGTTTTTGTAAGATTAAAAAACAGATTAAATAAAGTTATAGCAAGTGAAGTTTTAATGTTGTTGTTGTGTAGCACTTATTTTTGCCACAGGAGACTGCCAGATGTTCTACATAGGACTAAAGGAATTCATGTTTTCTTCCAGGTGAGTCTAATTTCCGCATGCACGCTAAATACAAGCTACCAGACGTAACTTATTTTTCCAACTGTTTCACCAACCCGGTCTCACAGTCTGCTACAAATGACACGACTTTGCAAAGTCGTGCAATAGATACGCAGAAGTCCGTTTTTGCGTGCATATGATTCGCTGATATTGCACCTCAAACATTAAAACAAAGAGCTCTGTGACTTCAGGCTTGATCGCCGTTCCAATGACAGTTTTAATGTTTGCGGTGCAATAAACGACACAGCAGCTTATTGGGTTATGGTTAGGGTTAGGGTTAAATAAATGGCAAAGATATGTAGAAAATAAACGCATTTAAGATACGTTCACAACAAGCGTAACGCGGGAGTATCATATGCACGCAAAAACGGACTTCTGCGTATCTATTGCACGCCTTTGCAAAGTCGTGTCATTTGTACGCAGACTGAAGAGAGTGGGCTGGTTTCACAGATGATAGTGAAGGGACTTCCTGGAGCCCCCTGTTGCATGCTGGTTTTTACGTAAGACAGTCAGTCAATCATCATTCCCTCCTGATTTACCCTCACTGGCTGTCCTTCACTGAGGATGGTCATGTTCTTGGGGATCCTGCAGGTGATCTCATTATCCAGGACTTTAGCATCACAATCTACGCCTGCCACCGTCATGATGATGGTCATACAGGAGCTCACCAGATTCAGCTTCTGATGCTGTGCAAAGAGAAAATACATTATAAATATATAACTTATAAATATTAGGGCTGTCAAACGATTAAACATTTGAATCAGATTAAACACAGCTTAAAAATTAATTAATCAGATTAATCACCATTCGAACTATGTCCAAAATATGCCATTTCTTTATGTATATTGTTGTGGGAATGGAAAGATAAATGAAAGAAGGCAGATATATCCATTTAACATACAGTATGTTTATTATAACATTGTTCTGTGTCAAAATGAAAGACAGCCCACACACCTATCAATCATCAAACCGTGGGGTCTTATTTCATTACGTGTTGATTTCTATCAACACGTAATGTTGTATCGATGTATAGAGATGTACTACGGCAAAAGTATTCTCCGTCGGGACTTCCTGCAACAACACCACGTCGTTATCTTGATTCAGATTTTTTTAAATGCGTTAAATATTTTAACGCAATTCATTCAAAAAACTAATTACCGCCGTTAACGCGATAATTTTGACAGCTTTAATAAATATATAACTTATTTTGTCAGAAATTCAAAACGTAACGCCCTCAGAGCTTTCTCTTACATGTAGTGACACTTCGTCAAAGCCAGGGTACAAATTCAGCACGTGTCCCTCTGTTTCAAAAGGTATGGGCTCTCCGTACGGATGATAGGAAAACTCTTTGTTCCAGAGTCCCAGCGCTCCGTCCATGTCGAAGGAAAGCTCTCCTTCCTCCGTCTCATCCCTCAGGAACACGGGGGAGATGCACTCCATCCTCGTGGGCAAGGACTTACTTATGCACTCCTGGAATAAAACAATGTGTTCATACTTTAATGCCAGGTACGCAGATTCAAATACAACTGTGTTTGTTAATATAATGAACATTGTACCCTTGTCACAGGTTTCAAGTGGCTCTCATTGGGTTTGAAGCGGATGATGGTGCGGTACACAGAGTCCAGGTTCTCCCCCCAGATCACAATCTTTGACCCCCTGCAATTCAGATAAATGTCAGATGGTTATCATCAGAAGTGGAAGAAGTACTCAGATGATTTGCTTAAGTAAAAGTAGCAATACTACAGTGTAAAAAAGTATTACCATAAAAATGTACTTTAAGTACCAAAAGTAAATGTTCTCGTTGTGCATAACGGCCTATTTCAGCATCCTATATTTTAACATATTACATTTGAAAGATGATTATTTGTGCGTCGATATGTTTGTCACTTTAATGTTTCACTTGGTAAATGTGTTTTTTTAAATCACATTATACACATGGGTACAATAATATATCATAATGTATTAGTTGATTTATATTTTGTTTCAATAACCTAAATCTGCAAAGTAACTAACTTAAAAATACAACGTTTGCCTACAAAATGTTGAAGTAAAATTAGCAACATTTACATAAAAATACTCAAGTAAAGTACAAGTACCTAACTTTTTACAGTACTTGAGTAAATGTACTTTGTAACATTTCACCACTGATTTTCACCTCTAGGGGGAATTGTGTTTCCTGTTCAATGTGTTATATGAAAAGAGGAAAAAAGATGGAGGTCTCAGTGGCCTACCTGTCGAAGCTACAGTCAGGCAGCACGGCTGTAATGATCGGGTTTTCTTTGTAGTAAAACACCTTTGTGGTGAGGATAGGAGACTTGTCGATGAAAACACTCAGAGGGACGTCCCTCACCTCTGAGATGGGCTGGGACAGACAGATGATGGAGGACACGTTGCCTTTGGGCTTTGTGACTCTGTGGAGAGACGGAGGTATGGGAATTACATGCCATAACAAGTAAGTATGCCATAAATCAGTGCCTCTCAAAAGTGGCCCGTGAGTATATTGGTAACATTTCACATTTGAAATTAATTCATCTATTTAAGTTTTCCGCACTCTCGCGGGAATATATCCGCAATGGAGCGAGCTTAAGTTTCAATTGCATGATATAGCCCAGCGCAACACCTTCATCACACATGTTGCCACTTGTTTGTACCATCTTCAGGCGATTTGTAATCTGTTCTAGAAAAACGATGTGTTTTTGGATATTTGTGGAGTTAGGTGGTCCGCGAGTGTTTTTTTATTGGTTAAGTGGTCCTTGGTATGAAAAAGTTTGAGAAACACTGCCATAAATCAATATATTTTGCAGGTTCAAAAAGTACAAAATACTTTAGTTCTGAGTCAGTCTTTGGATGCCAAGACCTGTCGCGTCACTCTGTATTTTCCCAAACCATAATTACACCACACAGAAGTTGAGGTTAGTGTAATGGAAACAGATGATATAGGTATTTCCAAACCTCTTTATAGGACAGGGAACATCATTGAGAGTGACTCTCCTCGTCTTCCCAGCATCCAAGTGAGGTCCAGTCACTGTGATGAGCGTACCCCCAACACGAGGCCCATAGTTGGGCTGGATATCTGTGATGTTGGGAGTCTGACAGGACAGTAAATGAAAGTTATTTGGCAAAGAAATGTCTTTGAAAAGTAGATTAGATTGTTTGAAAATGTAAAGCTTGTATGATGTAATCAATAACAGCAAGAATTACCACAAATATGAATCCTGGCATTTCTGCCTTCCCGTCAATAGAGTAGCGTCCCTCCACCTTGCCCTCATGCACCTCCACTGTAACGTTAACGGGTCTGGACAGCTCAGCGGCCCCAGAGCGAATCTTACACACCAAGCTGAAGAGCAGCGCCACAAAACAGTGTCAGGGACAAATGCAGTCACTACAACACCAGCTTTCAAGTTAAAGAAATCCCCTGACTCTTGTGAATGCCTTTATAGAATTAGCTTATTGCGTAAAGAAAATTATAATTTATTTGTAAGACTTTTTAACAGCACTAGCTGCGTAACTTCACTAAACGTGTGTTATGTGTTAACGCAAATGTTAGTGTAACACATGCACCAAAAGTGAATGCTGAGCACAGAATTATTTATACGAATCAGTTTCGATCAAACCTCTCTAATATAAATGTAGAAATGTCAGTGTGTGGACCAGCACATCAGAAGTCTAGGTTGCTCAGGAGAAAATGGATACTGTGCAACAAAGGTGAAAAGACTCAAAGCAGACGTTGTTTGGAAAAGGTACAGAAAGCTATAATATGTATTCCCTCTTTCTTTCAGATAAACATTTGATAGACATATATATTCGGTTACCTTGCATTTGAGAGTATCCTGGTTTTAACTATTTGTACCTATTTATTTTATAACTATTTTGATATAATTTACTTCTGTTTTAATTATCCCTATTTAATATAAACTAATGGTTTTATTTAAATGTAGTAGCTAAGCTATATATTCTAATTTTGGGAACCAGGACTCTGTATTTGAAACTAAGAAGGATAAACTTCGATAAAAAACACTACCTGTTAAAAATCAGCGGTTTAGCATTATCCTTGTGACTATTATAACACCATGATGCTGTTAGCTTCTTGGTACAGCAATGTCTTTAGACTTGTAATGATTAAGTCGTTTTGTATTGCCTGACATCGCCAAACACAATCCTAAATGCCAGTTTGTCCAGAAGCCCTTCATTTTCGGAAAAAAAACCATATGAAGTAGCACTGACCAGAGTTTTGCTGTTTTTGCCATTAAAAATGTTTAGCCTAAAGTTGTTATTTTTTATTTGCTCTGGCAGATGCATTTGCTATTTGGTCATCATCTCAAAATTAAGTCAGATATTGTAGAGTTTCATCTTAATCTTCTACACAGTAACAGTAGACTTAATTGACTAAAACCTAGTCTGACAAAGTTGTGCTCTGTTTTTCTCACTTTCTCAGAAAGCTTACAGGAAATAAATAACCAGATGTTTCTTTTTATTCTTTTACAGCACAAGAAAATCCTGAGGGTACAATGACTACAACTACAACAGACTGTTCTTGGAACCAAAACAAAGACACTCACTGCGTGTTATTGCTTTTCACTGCAAGCACAGTGCAAGCAGTCTGCCCCAGTCGGACCTGGTGGGTTCTGGATGTGATGGCGGGTCTTAAAGGCGACTGAAACTCCCATCCACACACCGTGAACTCTGTTTGACCATCGGGAGGAGCAGTCCGTGGAGAGAACTGCGTCAATAAAGCAGAATCTATAGTGCCATCTTTAATTGAAAATGTTTTTATTAGTCGCACAAAGAGACGTTTTTTCCCTTGGATTAGAAAACAAACCTCACCCCAGTGATCCCCGGCAGGCAGGACCCGTTCCTCCACTGACTTTGACACTCGCTCTCCCAGGAGCAAACTCCAGAGCACCAGCCGCAGCCCATGAACTTAGGGGCTGTCAGGCAGATCGCACAGGTCAGGAAGTGTTGACAACCTGGTCCTCTCTGGGGCACCTGGATCATCTGAAACAGAGAGATTTTTAAACGGTAAAATATTCAGGTCATGTTTTTGGTTCCACTTATTATTTTGTTTCTCTGTTGGTTGGCACTACTGGAACTTGGTGGAAGGTGTAGCATGGGACAAAGAAGACCCCAGAGTGGGCTTCATTTAGCACCAAGGCAAGCCAAGTTTCTTTATATACCACCTTTCAGTACGCGACAATTCAAAGTGTTTTACAAAATAAAATAAAAGATATTTAAGAATAAATACAGTAAAAACACATTATATAATGGCATTTTAGAACAGGCATTTAAAAGGCAAATATAATAAGATAAACACAACAGTTATATGAATACATGAATAAAAATCTAACTGCAGTGTGAATATGAGCAGGTCAATTCAAAGCAGCAGCAAAAATATATGTTTTCAGTCTCGATTTGAAAATAGTAAGAGTTTCTGCGGACGTGCACGATTCGGGAAGTTTGTTCCAGATTGTCGGGGCATAATAGCTAAACGCCGCTTCTCCATGTTTTGTTCTTACTCTCGGAACAGAGAGCAGACCCGACCCAGAAGACCTGAGGCACCTTGATGGTTCATAATTATGCAGGAGATCGTTGATATACTTTGGTCCTAAACCATTTTGTGATTTGAAAACTAGCAATAGGACTTTAAAATCAATTCTAAGGCCGACTGGAAGCCAGTGTAAAGACTTCAGAACCGGACTGATGTGATCCACTTTTCTAGTGTCAGTGAGGACTGGAGCAGCAGCGTTCTGAATCAGCTGCAGCTTTCTGATGGATTTTTTAGTGAGCCATGCGAATACACTATTGCAGTAGTCGAGTCTACTGAAAATAAAAGCATGGACAAGCTTTTCTAAGTCGTGTTGTGACATTAGTTTTTTTATCCTTGATATGTTCTTCAGGTGATAGTATGCAGATTTAATAACTATTGAAATGTGACTGTTAAAATTCAGGTCTGAGTCCATCACTACACCCAGATTTCTAGCTTTATTAGTTTTTTTGTAGTCTGCCGACTGAAGCTCTGCGATTACTTTTAATCGGTCCTTCTTTGCTCCGAAAACAATGGCACTGTTCAACAGTCATATTCAATACATAGCTCTTAGTGCTACTGTATAATGAAGTACAAAAATCTGTCCCACACGACCTTAGTGATTACTGATCCAGTTCCAGCTTCTCCTTGCAAAGTCATATCGAGTTTATTGATTTGCTTTAGTCCTTCTCAGGGTCACAGGGGATGCAAAATCTCCCAGCATGCACTGGGAAGAACGCAGGAAAACAAAGTGGACAGGTCTCCAGAGCATCATAGGGTCTCTCACACTCCCAACTCATTTGTTATTGTAATGTAACCCGACCTGCATGTCTTTGTTCTGTGGGAAGAAATGTGACCCCTAGAGCCTAGAAGAAAGTGATACCTACTAAGCCATTATACACATTTTTATTTATTTAAATAAGATTGCTCTAGTACCTTGTCTCCAACCACAAAGAGAAGATACTCTGATGAGTAAACGGCGGCAATCGAAGACACTCTCTGGTTCTCTACCAAAGAGTAATTGGCAAAGATAACTGGGCTGGATCGTGTCAATACAAGCTGCCAAAAAAAACACAACATTTTGTTAAGTGAAGATACACTGAACAAAAATATAAACGCAACACTTTTGTTTTTGCTCCCATTTTTCATGAGATGAACTCAAAGATCTAAAACATTTTCTATATACACAAAATAACCATTTCTCTCAAATATTGTTCACAAATCTGAAAAAATCTGTGATAGTGAGCACTTAATAATAATAATTATAATCCATCCCACCTCACAGGTGTGGCATATCAAGATGCTGATTAGACAGCATGATTATTGCACAGGTGTGCCTTAGGCTGGCCACAATAAAAGGCCACTCTGAAACATGCATTTTTGCTTTATTGGGGGGGTCTGGGGGGGTCTGAAAACCAGTCAGTATCTGGTGTGAGGGTTAGGGTTAGAAGGAGCCCTGCGTGGTGCACTGGCTTAGGGTTAGGGTTAGGGTTAGGGTTAGGGTTAGGGTTAGGGTTAGGGTTAGGGTTAGGGTTAGGGT
>CALSBZ010046870.1:2772488-2785482 GCA_943591055.1 Gobionotothen gibberifrons | reverse complement strand
AGGGTTAGGGTTAGGGTTAGGGTTAGGGTTAGGGTTAGGGTTAGGGTAATGTTGTGAATCGAGTGGCCCATGGTGGTGGTGGGGTTATGGTATGGGCAGGCGTATGTTATGGACGACGAACACAGGCCACTCGATTCACAACATTACCCTAACCCTAACCTAGATTTTTTCAGATTTGTGAACAATATTTGAGAGAAATGGTTATTTTGTGTATATAGAAAATGTTTTAGATCTTTGAGTTCATCTCAAAATATGTAATTTTTCATGCAGTATACCTGCAGCAGGCGTCCAGTAGAGGTGCCGATATGAGCCACGGTCTTGTTCTCTATGGTTGTGACCAGCAGAGATGTGAGCAGGACGTCCGTTAGCTGCCTGTTGAAGAGGTCCACTCTGTAGTAGGGCTTTGACACCATGGTGGGATGGTCTCTGCATGTGGCGTTGTTCTCCATGCTCTAATAACAAGGCCACAGGCAGCAGAGGGAAAGGAAATCATACGATGACGAAGATACTTACTCAACAGTAACATGTTTGAACTAGGTTGATAGAAGAGCTTTGTAAAGTGGAGCAGTTCATTAAATGGCAGACAATGTTGTAAACAGCTTCTCATTTAAGGCCAATTCCTTATTTTCTGTTTTGTATAATATAAAACTGATTATCTTTGGACTGAAAAATCGTTTTTGCACTGTTTTTCTGACACTAATGTCTACACCAGACCGCTGGCCTTTAGAAAACTAAAAAAGCAAAAGAAGAGGTCTGACGTCACTTGATTTCAGATTTAGCCATGTTTAAATTCAAATTCATATTAAGCATTACAATGTATTCTTAACTTAAAACAAAACAATCAGAACTCAATGTTAAGCCAAGGAAAAAACATTCCCAATGCAAGGCTCCTTATTTCCAAAGCTTTGAACTGCATTACATATCACTGGGGCCCCCTTGTTCAACCAAAACACAACAAAGCTACCCTCTTAGATGCCCATAAGGTAGAGAAGGGGGAAAAGGCCCTCTATGGTGCCTTTCATTAACGCAGTGCCATATAAGCTGCTAGAAAACATTCTTTGGCTGGTGTCCAACCACATGCAGGTGGAGCACTTTATTTTATTGTTCCCCAATGTCGCTTAAATGGCCTAAGCCTGCCACCCATGCTCAGTTGTCATGGAGATGGGCCTGTTGGAACAAGCCAATCATTTGACCTGGATATTGACAGCTCAGATTATATGTGCAAAAATGTAATTCTCAGAAGATCACATTTGAGTTTTTTTTTAAATGTATCGCTGTAGTAGTAAGAGAGGCCCAGCTGTTAGCTTGTAAGGACGTGCTATGAGCTGCACTGGTCACCAGGTTAATCATGATAAATAATGTCCCTGGCACATCAGAAGCACAAGGTGAATCTGCCACGATCACATCATTTCATAATTTAAGAGGCCGTGATAAATGGTTATGTGCGGAATTACTGACAGAAAGATTGCCTGCTGGCTATCAACGCAGAGCAGGGAGGATCACTGTTTGATTGAAAGGGAGTCTGTAAACACTGGGTATTAGCCTCAGGTCAAAATATAAAAAAACGTTCTAATTGTTTTCCTGGCATCTAAAAGGGAAACAGGAAACTGGTACATAAGCATCTTTCGAATTATGTGAATGCGAAAAGAAATGTTGGAGGACATGAATCCTCCCCTGTCTCGTGATGTAAGCCGAGGGTTAAAGCACAAACAGCATTGATTTTGACTGAAGTAATTCACCTCCAAACCCAAGAGGAGCGTGAAACGAAAGCATAGTATGTGTGAGGCGCAAGATGACGTTGTTGGCACAAAAAGCTGCTTTGATCTGCTGAGAAATGGAAAAACCAGGATTTCAGATTTTTGGACAATCCCGCTGGCAGGAAGTTACTCAAAACTCAGACCAGCAGCCAAAAGCAGAAAAACAGAAGAAACCTCAAGACAAAAAAGTTCACTAGTCAGGTGGAAAATGTTCTTTTGAAGGCAAATACAAAAGAGAACAACTCCATTAAAATGTTTGTTTTTCAAGATTTCCATCTACTATGAATCCTTCAGTTAAAGGAGGGGTGGGTAAGTTTGAGAAGTGCACACAAATTCCAAAGTACACAACCGAAAAGAATCCGCCCCTTCCTTCAGACTTCCTACAGAGCACCTCCTCCAACACACATGAACGCGCACAAGATCATGATAATGAATGTAAAACAAATGTATAACACAGTTATTGTCAGTGCTTATATTTTTGAAGCTAGCATGTTTGTTTTGTGAAAATGTATTACAAATGTTACGTCTAGCTGACGAGAGCAGGCTGCGCCGGTAATGTTACATATCAGCTCGGTGTGCTCCGTAAATAGTCGCCATAGTTGAAAAGCAACACCGATATTGACTCTGGTTTGACTTCTCCTAGTTTCCACTTTCTTTTTCTTCATAATTTGCTCCATTACAGTTTTTCTTTTGCGACCGGTAGACGATGTTGAAGCAAACTCTGCCATGGTGAAATTGTCCTGCAGCGGCTGCTGCTGCCGACTGAGCAACAGCTGCCCGGAGACGGGAAACACGCCCAATGACGGCACGCGCAATGACTGCACGAGTGTGTGTGTGTGTGTGTGTGTGTGCACGAGATTGAAGGCTGACAGACAGGTCGGCCAACCAGTTATTTTAGCCGGCCTGGCTAAAATAATTGGTCGTAGTTTTTACAGTATGACATTTTTTTATGGATTTTTTATCAAAGCACTTAGAATATGCATTGCTATCAGGATATTAAGAGCATTCCATGGAATATAACAAAAAGTGTATCTCGAGCCGGTTTCTCAAACTTACCTACCCCTCCTTTAAAATCAAAACCAGTGATATTTTGTCAGCCTGCCTTAACCTTGAACAACAGACAACATCTCAAGCTGCAACTGCGATAAACAGCAACTCGGTTCTGGGAATGTCACTACATGTTAATTCTCAAACTGACAAGAAAGTATTTTTAGTTATTAGGGAATACAAAGTGGTACCACAAACTCCCACTCCTCCCCACAAGCCACCATGTAGATAACATAAGAAATAACATTATGAGAAATATGTATAGCATCTGAAAAAAAGAAAGTAGTTTTCCCACGAGAAATGACACAAGTAACCAATGCAGAGTCTAAATTGTACACCTAAATTCAAATTGTTGCCTTAAAAGGACATTGAATACACTCACACCATGCCAGTTAACTGATATAACAGGAAGGAAAGAGGCAAACCTTTTAAGACAATTTAATTGGCTCTTACTGTCTGACCTGAGAAATTCACAGATGCGGAAAACAAGTCATATAATGTCAACAACCCTCAATCCCACTGACCCCTGTCTAATGTTCATTCCACCAGTGTGTAGGCGGACATTTTCCATACTTGTTCATCCAAAAAGCCATTTGTATCCATGTTGAGTGCTCACTGAATGCTGATGCAGGGGGTTCTGTTAGCATTTCTCTGCTGGATCCGGATAACATTAATGTCACTTCCTTTTTAAGCCTACTGTAATTTGAAAGATATAACGCCTGATGAAGAGGATGTGGATAAAGTCAGGTCAAAGAGGAGTAATACACATGTTTGGATTACCTCACACACCATTGGATGATCGCAAAGCTTTCATGTCAGTTCATGACTGCAATTAAATCTGGGTGGTTTAACTTTTGGGGAAATATGTGGTTTGGTGTTTTGCCAAGAGTTTGATGAATACATTCATACCATATCTGTCATGTCCGCTTGGTAAATATGAAGCTAGTTCTAGCAGGCAGCTAGCTTAGTTTAGCACATAAACACAAAGCAGGGTGAAACAGTTATCCTGGCTCTATCCAAAGCTAAATAATCGACATACCAACACTACTAATTATCATCATGTTATGTCTTGATTTTTTAAAGGCAGTCTTTGCAGGTTAGGCCTATGTGGTAACTTCATGAACAAGACACCACCCTTAAACCACAAATTGTATTTTGAACACCTCTGTTTTTGTTTGGATTAAATAAACAAGATTGTACTTGTTCATTAGTGAGATTGAGATGTGTTGAAAGCATGGCAGATATTTGTTTGTATTTTTGCACAGAGCTAGCATAGTGGTTTCCCTTGTCTCCGGTCTTTATGCTAAGCTAAGCTAGCAGTCTTCTGCCTCAAGTGTCATAGTTCTCGAGCACACGGGTATATGAGAGTCTTATCATTTGACTCATGGGAAGAAAGCAGAAAGTGTATTTCCAAAAATGTTAAATCATATCTATGAGGAATTCTTTATGTAGGAAGTGCGACAATAATCTGCAGACAGTAAACAGTGAGTCACACAATAACCACAAAAAGCCGTGACACTGTACAACCTTTTTGTTTCATTTCATTACTCATGGGTGAAACTACAGAAGCACAGTCATCTTGCTCCTGCCAGTGGAGCAATGTTTACAGTATTTCATAAACTAAAATATGTTTCTACATAATAATCTGGAAAACACACTTGAGGGTTTCATCCTTGTCACTATCATTGTTGATCAAAACCATAACATCAGAGAAACTCCTACTTAGTTATTTTAATCATTTGGATTTCATATTTAATTTCTTCATGTTCAAACAAGCTGCCATGGAGTCTCTTCTACACTCCCAATGTGTAAATGCCTTGGGTTAATGTTGGTATGTATGTGGAGAGGATGGTTCACATTCCTCTCGCTCATTTGATCGACACTTTTATTAGCCAGGTGAACATGTGATGCTTGAGAAATGAATTGTTTATTTGTGTTCAGTGTTTCAGCTCTCACAGGTTTTTCTTTTCGGGGACTTTAATTCTGTGGCAACTTTAGGATTTAAGGACTTTTTTTTGTCTTTTGTCAAAGTAAAATAGTACTATCTGCAAATTAGGGAAGATTGATGCCACCGAAGTCAAGGCCATTACCAAGGCCATTATTTGACACGCACGACCAACCATTGTCGATTACAACACAAGCAAATTATAGTTTTCAATGATTTCCTCCAGTCATAACAAACTAAGTAACCTTATTATCTTTTCAATATGTACACGCATGTTAAGAAAACATGTAATATATGGCTCACATGGTAAGATTTTGAACAGGACCTGCCAAGATTTTTCACGCTGAGTCAGCAAATAGTTTTCCATTTGAATGAGTGCAGTTCACCCGGATACCTCAGATGTTTTCTATTTTGAGTGAGTTCTATAAAAGTGATTGATGTATTGGATGATCTTATCCAGTAGACTCCACATGCCAGCTCTTGACAAATCAGACACGCACACAACTGAATTTACCTTTGATCTACACCTGTCTGTACCTGTCGGTATACAGTAGTACAACATTGCTTTGTCTGTATGGTTACCTCAATTTGTAAATCCCTTGCAAGATGTTTATGGTAAGACATTGACCTTGACTGTTCAGGGTTGAGATAGGTGGTTGGGCAGCAAGTCTTTGTGATTCTAGAGTGACCATCTTAGCCTTGAATAAAATCAAAAGTAGGCCAAATCACCTATACATTGGTGTGTGTTAGCAGACTGATGGGCTCACCTCATGTGGACAGCTCTCACAGGACTGGAAATGGCAGAGCCCTCTAGAGAGCTGCTCAGGTCCAGACTCACAGCAGTCATCAACCCCATCTGCGATCGCTTTGTTCACGTTGTCCATTGGGAAGGCGCACAGGGCAGAGTCGTGCTCCGTGACCCCGTTGTCATCAGTAACAGCAAAAACTCCATAGAGGATGTCATCCTCCTCCTCCGCCCCTAACTCCTCTGCCAGCTCCCTGCCTGCCTTGCCAAAATGGGCTGCCTGGACCACGTTGTAAACCACATCCTTATAGGGCTCACTGGCTGCGTTCCTCCGTCTGCGTTTTGGTTCAAACCGACACTCCAGGATCACCTCACGATACCTCTTCATCTCCCATTCATTCCTTGGGAGTCGGCCCAAACGAGTCTGAAATGGAGATGATTCCTGATCTGGACTCTCTCTCTGAACTGAGACGAAGTAGACAAACTCCTGAGTGAAAAAGCTGTAGACATATTCAATATTGTATGTCCTCCGCAAACCTGGAAGGACAGTCAGGCTACGCACATCCTTGTAGAAACCATCTTCTGTGGCCAGTGGTCGACGCACCGATATAGACTTCCTTCCGTAACGCTGGGTCACACTGTCGTTGACTGTGGCGGCAACAAAGAAGTAGACAGTCTGACCCTCTTCCACCATGGTGACTTTGGTACCGAGAGGACTAGCCACACAGTCAGGACAGTTGGCGGCGGAGTTTGTAACCTTTCTGAACAAACACTTTGAAAGAGAAGGAGGCTCTCCATTTGAGTTAAGTTGGTGGAAATGGCATACACCATACTGAGAACTTCCACAAGAGTATAAATACATAAAGAGGGTATCCAACAGCAAGACCTGATTGTTTGTGTCCTCCGGGAAGTTTGGATCCTTGTCAATGTCGCACATATCGCATACCTGACACTCTGGGCTTCCCACTGGCCCAGTGTGGAGCTCCCACGCCTTCTCCAAGCTTCTGTTGACGGCTTCAATCACATTCTTAGAGGCAACATACACCTCCTGGTAATACGAGTTGTTGACTATGTTCTGGATAGGACCCTTAGCCTGGAAGAACGGCATGGTGTACACAACGGAGAAGTTGACAGGGTTGGGGTAAAGTGAGGGACAGTTGGCCAAGGCAAAGACCAGCAGAGTTTGGATACAGACACATGTCCCCCACTGTGTTGTCCAGTGCCCCATCTCCGCTGAGAGGGGGGGGCAACAGCACAGACAACGTGGGGTTACCTCCAGGTCTGATGTTGGGACAAGGGCATCCTTAATACACGCCGCTGATACCTGGGGAAAAAAAGTAGAGTAAGTCATTTAGAATTATCTTGAGCCTGAAGACTCATAAGAATGAAAGTACATTACCTCAGCTTGATTGTTTTTATTTGTCAACAATATTACAGAAAAACTACTGGCAAAATGGTCATGAATCTTGCTGTAGGGGTGTAGCATGGGCCATGGAGGAACCCATACGATTTTATAGTGTCATCAGAATCATTTGGTGGATGCAGCTATTTTAATTTTTTTTAACCTCTGTCCCAAGTGCCCTTCTAGTTAACTAGCTTTTTCTTGTAGTTTTTTTTGGGAAGTGTTTTGCCCAGGGACACAATGACATGCTGACTGCAGTGGGGTTTGAACCTGTGCTCCCCTGATCCGAACACCAACGCAGTAGTCCACTGCGCCACACGCCTCTCACTATTAACGCAGAAAAATTAAACCTCTTAAAAAAAAATACGACTTGCTTTTGGCCAATAGTCTTATTTAAAAAAAAAAAGCAGGATTTGACTACGCTGCTGACCTGCTTGTCGAATGTAAAAGTGCAAGTGAAGGTCACTCCAAGGTTCATGACAGAGGGGAGGATGTTTTCATTGAGAGAGCCCAGAATATCAACCGGAGAGGCTGGAGGTTGGGGTCCAAAAAAGATGACCTCGGTCTTGCTCTCGTTGAGGTTAAGGACGTTTTTGCTCAACCAGGATTTTATCTCTATCAAGCAGTCCATCAACTGCTGTAGTGAGTGTTTGGCATTTGCTTTGAGAGGCAGATAGATCTGTACATCGTCGGCGTAGCAGTGGAAGGGAATATTGTGTTTAGTGAGAATTTAACCTAGGGGCAGTATGTACAGTAAAAAGAGGATGGGGCCCAGGATAGAGCCTTGGGGAACCCCACAGGTAAGAGGGGCTTTGGCAGAGGAGAAGGCACCTAGCTGCACTGAGAAGCTACGGTCTGTCAGGTAGGACCTGAACCATGCAAGGGCAGAGCCTGTGATGCCTGCGGACTGTTCAAGCCGTGACAACAGGATGCTATAGTCCACAGTGTCAAAGGCAGCTGTCAGGTCTAACAGCACCAGGACAGCTGGGCTACCTGAGTCGGCGGCTAGGAGCAGATCATTAAAAACTCTTAAAAGGGCTGTTTCAGTACTGTGTCATCATGTACTGCTTTATGATGATGCTACCGTGGATATTTTTGACTAATGACATTTTGAACCAATATAAATTGTATGTACTGCACTGAAACAGATCTAAGGTGACAAATACCCTCATCTCGGTTAAGCCAGATGAAGATGAGAGTACATGTGGTCATAAATATAAAAGCTTCCTCTGACTCACCTCAAACACTTAGAGGGACTGTTTACATAATAAAACAGAGTGCTGTGTTTTGGTCGTGCTCAGTATAGTAGACAATGTATTAAAACTATTTGTATTGTGACTTCCTGCACAAGTCATTCAGTCCTGTTTATTCTAGTTAATCCAACATCCGTTTCTTCCATTGTGAGTCATGCTCTTTTATGCAAGAGATCTGAAATTAATCAAAATAATCAACTAAAACAGAGCATTTTTCAGTGGTTCGTCTTTATCCATCTTCAAACAACCAACCAAATGGAACCGTGTTTCAAACTCTGAGCCCTGTCTTCGGTGGATCATTAACTAGACACATCAGAGTTAGGCTGTTTTCAAGAACCTGGCCTCTCTGCTTTGCATTCCTGTCACAATCAATACGTGCCTCTCAGGGGGAACGATGTGCACGGACTGATGATCATAAGACGACATGTGCCTTTTTAAGCCTCAGGTGCAAGAGAAACGGCTCGCTTGCTCGTGCCAGAGAATTTCCTCAACAATTATTTTTATATTTAGCAGCAGAGAAACTTTAATCTGTCCAATATTATTTCAAGAAAATATCAGTTTTTCGGTTTTAAGCACTTGTGTGGAAAGTTTCAGATCAAGTATGGCGTCCTCACATCAATAATTCATAGATTCCCACTAAAGTTGTGTTACATTTTAACATTTGCCGGTCCAAGTGAAAGGTTAAGGTTAGAAGACATGGGTATACATAGTAATGACACTGATTGACTTTCTTCATGTTCGTGGTTAATAAAGCAAATGGTTGAAATTGAGTTTCCATTCATTGTACTAAAGGTGCTATTTACAGGCTGGTCAGCATGCAGGATTTGTACCAGTGTAATCCATCACAGGGGAGTTAGGGATTCACAATATGGATTTCTTTTATGGATTGGCAGATAACCAATTATTGCCAGTTAATTATGGTGAATTAAGGTTGCAGGATTTTGATTAACAGTTAATATGTTATATGTTATTCTTCAACATTTCTGACTAGTGCATTTTTATTCTCAGCATCCAAATGGATTGACATATTTGAATTCTCTTTTTTATTATCGTTTAATTACAACAGCATCCTGTGAGGCTATGGGATGCGGACATTGTATTGGCTGCATTGTGCAACAGCTTTAATGAATTAGTGCCGGACACTTTGGTGGAAGTTCATTAGAGTAATAGAGAGCATCTCTCTTTCATTGCTCACAACACAGATATCCACAGGGATTTGAGAAGGCGCTGTGCAAACAATCTATGGTCAAAAACGAATTGTTCCCAAAGGACATGAAGTATTGATTCAGCGACAGGACATGCATCCTAAACAGGTACAAAACCCAACAGTGTGGAGCGACAACAGTTATAAAACATTAATATAAGGATGAATTATTTTTGTTTATTCTTCAAAATTGATGGAAGATGAATCGAGGAAGTCAACATAGTAACCCAAATCAATTCTAACAATTTCACAGAAGCAGCATCATGTTTGTAAGGCCTTTCCTTTTCCTTTCTTGTCCTAATTGATCTTATCTCTTTGTGTATGCCCTTGTTTCCTATCCTGTTCAGTGAAATCATGCCAGTAGATGCTGGCTCTATTCCAAATATCAAAATGCTTCCAACAGCTGCCCCAAATAAGGCAACACCTTTCTCTGTGAATGGTTATCAGCACATCTTTTTCAGTTTGTCATCACATAAACACAACTTGCCAGTTTCAACAAAAACCTCTTTAAAATAAAACTGTTAAAATGGGTTTAAAATTAGAGGTACAATATGGTTACACTTTTTTTAAACAATATGACATGTGTAATGCTCCTGTTATACTATGTTTCTGTACGGTTTTTCTGCTTGTTGGTTATGATATCTTGCTATAATATCTAAACATGCGCGTTTGGTATTCTTTTAATAATGTTCTAGTTTCTTAAATACTATCCGTTTCATGCATCTGTGAGTGTTGTGAAGATTTTACCTGTGCAGGTTAGACTCTGTCTTCTTCAGGGAAGCACACTCTGCCAGGTTCGCTCCTTGTCTTGACTTTAGAAAAAGCACAGTGAGAATGGCTCTTTGCTCAGGTAATTTCAAGATTATTACACCTTTAGAATGGATTTGTGATCAAAATGAAACCCGGGCAGTTCTCACAATGCGCTGTGACATGTAAAGTATGTTGATTTCGGATTTAACTTCACTCCCAGGTTGGTACGTCCTCTGAGCCTCAGCGCAGCTCCGGCTCCTCCCTCCTCACAGCAAACCCAATTAACCCTCATTGTGTTGCTGTGCCGATCTTTTAATGGTGACGCACGTGATGCCATCATGCAAGTAGTTCGGTAAAATTAGAAAAATATATTGACGTTTTCGAAAGGAAGGATCAATAATTTTTTTTTTTTAAACTAAACGTGGGAGAACTTGCATTGCTCTCTGTCTGCACCCGGAGGAGAGAGACTCCGCAGGGACCGTCTACAAAGTGCAACACCGAAAATATATAACAATACAAATATTCAATAACTTCCCCGTCAACGAATAAAGTGCTACCATAATCACATTACACATTATTGATCTCCTGCCGATCAGAATACAACACTTGTTTTGAAGGAAAAGGCTTTTGCATAATTCTATGATTTTTCATGAAAGTTCCTACTTTTTTTCATTGTGTTTTTCAAAATTCTAAACTTTGACTTTGGTCATATTTAGACAGACTATGCCATGCACGTTTTTCAGTTTTACGACATGCAATACCATGTTGTTTTTTCTGATATTTTCAACATAATATAGGGTGAGTTGCCCTAATGTGGGACACCTTTAATCTAACCCTATAGTGGGACACTTGTTTGAAGGTTGCTCCACCACCCTCATCTGTGATTGGACATTTGAGAAGTCATGTGATTTTGATTAAATGACATCACAGCTTGTGTCAGTTAACCCATATTGACTCATTTGTTTGAGGAAGACCTACACCGTCTGGAGCTTAAAGGTGGGGTAGGTCATTTTGGAGAAACCAGCTCGAGTGCGCTAGAATTAGAAAATACACAACCGTAAAAAATCTGCCACTTCCTTACAGATGGCACATGACCAATGAGGGCACGAGATAAGTTTGTGCACAGATGGAAGGCTGACAGGCAGGTAGGCCATCCAGTTATTTTAGCCGGGCCGGCTCAGATGATTGGTCGTGCTTTTTACAGTACTACGGCTTCCAGAGATGACGTTTTTTTAATGTATTTATTGTCAAAGCATTTAATGTATTCATTGCTATCGGGATGTTAAGAGCATTCCATGGAATATAACAAAAAGTGTTTCTGAAATAAATGACATACCCCACCTTTAAGTGTCCCACATTAGGGAGTGTCCCACATTATATATTATGTTGAAAATATTAGAAAAAACATGGTATTGCATGTCGGAAAACTGAAAAACGTACATGGCATTGTCTGTCTAAATATGACCAAAGTCAAAGTTTAGAATGTACTACTATGCTGTTTTTTGTTATTTGGTGACATAGTGTGCTATGTAATTCTTCCTGATATTTGCGACTTATATACTATATGTTATTTTTTTCTAATATCACAAATAACCATACTATGCCTTTATTTTTCTGATGGTTTTTTGACATCATTGTCGTCTGTTTTTGTATTTTTGACATACAACACAACAGTCGTTTTTTTCTAAAATGTTTGACAAACTATACTATGATTTCTCAAAGTATTTCGACATGCTATACTGTCATTATTTGGGATATTTCCAACACTACACCATGTCGTTGTCACACCAGAATGCTCTCAGATATTTCCCTTGTTCTAAGGCGTAATCCCTCACGAAGAAACATCCGGGCGCTATTTGTATTCTGCTCTAATTGTACAGTTTCCTAATTGTTTAGGCAACAAAGTAATATTTCTGCGGGTCTTCTCCTGAAATAACCTACTTTTTTTTATCGTCGATTATTTGAATGAACTTGTATACAAAGTAAAAAAAACATCAATGGACCTTGAAGTTAAACATTTGCCTGGAAGATGATGAAATAAAGCATTAAAACAAATGTAAGTAAGAAAACACCAAGGTCACAGCCCAGCAAGACTCATAGTCCTTTTTATTACAAGCCATAATTATTCATATTTAATTCATCTGTAATTCTGCAGCACCCTTAAATTGGCTTTGCACAATAACCACTAGTTCAGGCGTGATTAGTGGAGGCGGATGTGGCAACGGGATCCTGTGAAATACAGCGAACCTTAATGATTAGACACAATAACATATCATACAATACTGTTCTTAACACATGTGATAATATGGTAAATCAAGAGAAATGTCTCATGGTCATTGAAATAATTTAGATTTCGTGATAAGACAATAACAATGCAAACAAAAGACAGCAGTAGAAAGTTTACAGAATCATAAACACGTTGGTCTTCGGAGTTTCTTTTGCATAAAGAAGGTGCATAGAGGTAAAAACGACATACAGTAATTGGTCATCACGTAAAAGATAAAACATAATAGGAATGTGGTTAACTCTATTATAACAATACATCCTCCGCAGGTCCACAGAAATTCCAGTTTTTCAATTCTTGACTTTAAAGAACTGAGCACCACCATTGGGTCAATTTGATGATGCCGCTTTCATCCGTGTTTTTTTACATTTTAAGTTATAAAACAAATCAAGATAAAATAGCTTTCATTGCACAATCATCAGGAGTCTGTGAGTTCGATTAAAAGAATCAAGAAGCAAGGGAGGAGAAAAGCATTGCTCCGTCAATCAGTAGTTAACACCGAGCTGCAGTTGATCAGGGGTGAAGCTTTTAGTTTCAGGAGGTGAGTCTGCAGACAGGCTCTCAGGATGTGAGAGGACTCAGGATGTGAGAGGACTCAGGATGTGAG
>CALSBZ010046870.1:2757383-2772478 GCA_943591055.1 Gobionotothen gibberifrons | reverse complement strand
AGGACTCAGGATGTGAGAGGACTCAGGATGTGAGAGGACTCAGGATGAAGAGGACTCAGGATGTGAGAGGACTCAGGATGTGAGAGGACTCAGGATGGGAGAGGACTCAGGATGGGAGAGGACTCAGGATGAAGAGGACTCAGGATGAAGAGGACTCAGTATGTGAGAGGACTCAGTATGTGAGAGGACTCAGGATGAAGAGGCGATCCTCCTCCTTCCTGATCCACTTCAGCAGTTTGGTGACAGAAGCGACGGCCAGGGCCTTCGTCCCCAGAGGACTGAAGCAGAGGTAGAGCTCGAAGCCGCTCGTCACCTGCAGGAAACAGAGGGAGAGGATCCTTTAGCGGGGACATTTACAGCGGGGACATTTACAGCGGGGACATTTACAGCATTACAAGTAATAATATTAGTAGACAACAATATTAAATGAGAAGACAAGTACAAGGTTGTTTAAATGTGTATCATAATATTATATGAGTAGGGATGGGTGCCGAGCCCCGGTATTAAAGGTGGGGTAGGTAAGTTTGAGAAACCGGCTCGAGATACACTTTTTGTTATATTCCATGGAATGCTCTTAACATCCCGATAGCAATGAATAAATTAAGTGCTTTGACAAAAAATCCATAAAAAAAATGTCATCTGTAGAAGCCGTGGCGCTGTAAAAAGCACGACCAATCATCTGAGCCGGCCCGGCTAAAGTAACTGGATGGCCTACCTGCCTGTCAGCCTTCCATCTGTGCACACACTTATCTCGTGCCCTCATTGGTCATGTGCACGTTCGTGTGTGTTGGAGGAGGGGCTCTGTAAGGAAGTGGCAGATTTGTTCCGGCTGTGTATTTTCTAATTCTAGCGCACTCGAGCTGGTTTCTCCAAAATTACATACCCCACCTTTAAACGGGATCCCGGGGCTGAATTATTTAAGCTCCAACGTTATCGGTGTTTTTATCGGTACTGGAGAAAATATATGTCGTATGTATTATTGCTACACAAACATTATATTGCAGTTTTAGTGTCGCCAACTCCGTTTCTAATACGCAAAAAGACGGCAAAATGCGTCTATGATTATTTTTAGTATTTTTGACGACGAGAGATCTCTCTCCCCCGTCTGTGTGCGAGGGGGCGGGGCAGTTTACACACACGCAGCTGCTACATGCAGCAACACACACACACACGGAGGAAATGGCGTAGAGAACTAAGCGCTCCGAGGTGTGGTTAAACTTTACCCGTCTCGATGTGGACAATGCTCGTTACCAAAAGTGCAATAAGAGTTTAGCATGTAAGGGCGGTAACTCAAGCAGTTTGTCTAAACATTTAGCAAAAGTGCACCACATTCAGACGGAGGAATGCACCGGGTTCGACTGTCTTTCTAGCAGCTCTGTAGCCCCCTCCATGAGTAACGTTTCCACGTCAGGTGTTATGTATGCTAGCAGAAACACACAGAGTTAACTCAATGATACAAACATGGGTTGATGATTAGAGGGAACTGAGTTATTTAGTTTGTTAAAGTTTCAGCTATTCTGTTTACAGTTCTGTCATCACATTATTTAATACCATTTGTTAAAACATTGTTGTTTCTTTTGATGTGAAATATTATGTATTTAATTTAAAAGCAATGTTAGTTTTGTTCACAATTTGTTTAGTTAGTTTACCTTATTTTTTTCTCCAAAAGAACCGATAAAAGAACCGTGAAAGGACCGGATCGATAAGCGGTATCGATAAAAGTAGTAGTCCCGTTAAAAGCTTAACGATACCCATCCCTAGTTATCAGTGATTTTGCTCGGTTTGATGTGAAATGCAAAGGGCCAAACTGACTTTCTAAATTATTTTATTTAATTGTGATTTTATTTATTTGCACACATATACACATATATAACAAGATGACTATTTGTATTACTACTTCTATTAGATAATACTTAAAAAAGAAAAAGGATAAAAATATCAAATGTACATATGTGTTCATGAAATCCATGAAGGGTTATAAAACGTTAAAGTATGTGTTTTTCCAAAGAGATGGACCTCTTTATATTTTAATGAACTAAAGAAAGTCAGACAATATTATATATAAGTTTGTATTTATACAATAATTCATAACTGTCAAAAGTATGCCAGATTAAAATGTCTTGGCTTATGTTTGATGTCTTGATTCATATTAAAATGTAGTGTTAAAGTCACCGTCTACATATTTAGTAATGCAGCAATGACATCATTATTGACAGTTTGGATGAGAAGTAAATAATACTTGACATTAGGGCTGCTCGATTACGGCAAAAATCATAATCTCGATTATTTGGGTCAATAATTGTAATTGCGATTATTAAATGCGATTATTCAGCCCGATCTCACCAGAATGCGTACAAATGACACGACTTTGAAAAGGCGTGCAATAGATACGCAGAAGTCCGTTTTTGCGTGCATATGATACACCCACGTTACGTTTGTTATGAACGTATCTTAAATGCGTTTTTTTTCTACATATCTTTGCCATTTATTTAACCCTAACCCTAACCATAACCCAATGAGCTGCTGTGTCGTTTATTGCACCGCAAACATTCAAACTGTCATTGGAACGGCGATCAAGCCTGAAGTCACAGAGCTCTTTGTTTTAATGTTTGAGGTGCAATATCAGCGTATCATATGCACGCAAAAACGGACTTCTGCGTATCTATTGCACGACGTGTAATGTCGTGTCATTTGTACGCAGACTGTGAGACCGGGTTGGATTATTCATTGACTTTGAAAACATCCATTTATTGGAGAAAAAAAAGTTGAACAGTATGTTTTTAACAGTTGATTACCCTGAACTTTAAGTATAATTCAACTGAAAAACCAAAAATATATATAAATATTATATATTAAATAATAATAATTTAAAAAAAATCGTTTTATTTCGATTACGTTGTTTTCGTAATCGTTGCACGCCATAATCGTAATCGCGATTAAAATACGATTAATTGAGCAGCCCTACTTGACATTGATTGATTTTCTAAAGCATCAATTATAATATTTCAGCCACGAATATTCACAATGTTGTCCCGCTCTGCTCTGAGGCATTTCCTAATTCCATGTCTGACACTCTGTTGTGAAAACTGAGCCCACAGCAGTTATGAAATCCTGTTAAAGACTACAATCATCTGATCTCCCAGGCTTACCCACGCCAGCATGTTTTCAGTTTCCCCACAGCGGTAGACGTAGCGGAGAGGTCTGGTCGGGTGGTGCAAGCTGCTGTGGAGGTCCTGGTACAACCCCATCAGCCTCTCCTGCTCACAGTCAGACTTATACACATCAGGGAACTCTGGGCTGGAGAGGGAATAAAGAGGGAGGAGGGGTGACATGATTATCAGCGGTTTTTGCATGATTGGGACATTCATTAAACACATGAGACGTCCCGCCCACCTGGTGTACAGCCCTGAGCTCTTTGATTTGTACAGGAAGTGCCTGAGCTCCGGGATGCCCACCTGCTCCACGGAGTAGGTGGGAGACTTCAGAGCCTCCTTCAGAGCCGGGTAGGCGCTGCGCTTGCTCAGCCTCTCCATGAAGCGCTGCTTGCAGTCGGACATGTTAAAAAAGTCCTCTCGGTCGGTGGAGACCAGGATGAGGCAGAGCTCGGACGCGGGCTCCAGGTAAGAGATGTGAGCGTGGAAAAACCCTGCGGTGTTGAACTTTGGCAAACAGATCGGCGTCCATCCCTCGCCTTCACGAAAGGAGGAAGAGGAGCCCACGAGGTTGAACACCAGGTGCAAGTCTATGTGGTGCAGGAACTGGTCCTTCTTCCTCAGCAGAGTGACCAGGCGGTCCCCTGCCAGCAGGATGGAGAACACCAGGTTCTTGGACTTGGCGGCCTGCAGGCTGGAGGACACGGTGTCCCGGGTGGAGCTGGCCAGAGGCAGGCAGGTGACGGCGCTGAGCAGCAGGCCGGGGTCTCGCTCCAGGCGGGTCAGCAGGTTGTCCGTCAGGTACTCGGAGCCGGCCAGCAGGCGGCGCAGGTCGTAGTTCTGCTTGTTCTTGAAGATGTTGTTGAGCTGGGTGAGAGTGAGCAGGCTGACGATCTGGTAGTAGATGTACTGCAGCTCCCGCAGCAGCTCCTTGTCCGACTGACCGGTGCGGGACACGCCCACCAGCACCAGAGGGCTCTTGGTGAGGAACACCACTTTACAGCCATCTGAGAGAATATGCAGAATATTGATTCAATATTGTTCGTAAAACACACTTTTCACACCGTTTTTCAACTTATTTTGGGCTTGTTTAGCCTTTATTAGAGAGATAGCTTTGAAAAGGGGAGACAGAGGGGATGAAACGTCCAATTCATTTATGAAAAAAAAATAATGTCACCACAAAAGACATGCCTTTCAATGTTATTGGACAATGGAAACAAATAAGGTGTTTTCTGCTCTGAGTTGAAAGCTTCACTGTTATTAGAAACAATAACTCAAATCAGCCCGTTGGCAGTTAACATGGTAGAACTAGAAACCCTGTATCTCCCCATAGAGAGGTGAAGTCCCTCCCCTTCCGGTGGGACTCATGGGACCTTATTTCTGAAAAGTTATGCATTGAAGTCAATGGAGAGAGAAAGATTATCTTTCGATCCCGTTTGAATTGTGCCACGAATTACACATATGATGTTTGTCGATCTTAAATAATAATTTCCATGTCAAAAAAGTCACAGTTTCTCGTAAAACTGTTGAAAAATAAGACTATGAAAAATACGCAACTAGAAAGACTACAAATCCCAGAATCCCGGTCCCGCATGCTGGCTCTTAGGAACCGACTAACTCCCCTTGTGTGTATGTACAGCTCTCAACATGCCCAGACTTGGAGTGATTTTCACCTCTTTTAATACTTTTCACCTCATTCTGAAAGAAAGAAGTGAAATGTGCCAACGTGACGGCCGTCTTGGTGTGTGGTGCGAGACAGGAGATGTAGTTCATTGAGCGGTTTCACACAAAAGAAGTGTTACTTCACAGTTTTACGACACTTTTTTTTTTTTGACTTGTAAAATTATCTTTTAAATTGACAAACACAAATGTGTAATTCGTGGCACGATTCAAACGGGATCGAAAGATAATCTTTCTCTCTCCATTGACTTCAATGCATAACTTTTCCGAAATAAGGTCCCATGGAGGTCCCCCGGAAAGGGGAGGGACTTCGCCTCTCTATTTCAAATGGATATCTCTAATAGAGGCTAAACTGGCCCAAACATTTTAAAATTAAATAAATGTTCCCGAGCCGATTTAATTAAAGCCTAAAACCAGGGAAAAAAAATGTATACCAAATTGAGATATTCAAAATCCCAGAGAATGTCTACTCAATTCACTTTATGGATATCACATGAAAATATCCCCTTTCCCCAATAGCACTGAGTACTGACCTGCTTGGATGGAGCGGATGATGTTCTTCTCGGCCTCAACGACAGACACCAGGGCCATCATCACCCCCATGGTGCTGGACAGAGCCTCCTCCGTGCCGTAGCGAGTGTAGATCGGCTTTCCAGCGTCGCTCAACACGAACACGTGTTTCCTGTGGCTCCTCCACGCCTCGCTGGTCACGTCTTCCTCCTTAGTCCTACTCTCTGACGCCATGTCGCTGCTGTGTGGCTCCTTCTCTTCCACCAGCACCTTCAGCTCCTCTTCACCATCTCCTGGTTTGTTGATTTCGGCCTCCCTCCGAACTTCCTCCTCAGCCTCAGCGGTCAGATCCTCGAAGGACTGGGCATGGACAAACATCGCACTCTTCTGACCAGCACCTGTGGTGATGAAAGTGAACATGGTGGTCAAATGCTAAGCAGAGATATACAGAATAATCCTTTAGTGCACATGGTGTTTTTTAACATAGTTGTAAAAACAAACTTCAAACACGTTTGATTTAGACTTTTCTGGGCGTTTTTTTACAAGACAATCGTTTTTTGGTTAACAAGAGAAAATACTTTAAAGGGTAGAGAATAACTGTTTGATTTGGCAAATGTACGTCTGGATAGTTCCCCCACCTCTTTAGAGCAACTAGGGTTGCAAAGGGGCGGAACATTTCCGGTACATTTCCGGAAGGTTTCCATGGGAAGTTAAGATGGGGAATTTGGGAAATATTGGATGCAAAATTAAACAAAAAACATGACATTTCGAAAGATTTTTATTTTTACATTACATTGCATTTAGCTGACGCTTTTATCCAAAGCGACGTACATTCGACCAGGAAGATACAACCTTGAAGAAAACAGAATCGTATAAGTACATCAGGTTTCATATAGCCACAACATTTCAAGTGCTACTCAACTGGCTTATAGATAAGCCAGTCCTTTATTAGTATGTAAGTGCTCTGTTAGTAATTCTTTGTTAGTAGTTCTATCGCTCGAAATGGAATCGAAAGAGATGAGTTTTCAGCCTGCGCCAGAAGACGTGCAAGCTATCTGCTGTCCTGAGTTCAATGGGGAGCTCATTCCACCATTTGGGGGCCAGGATAGCAAACCCACGTGTTTTTGCTGATGGGAACTTTGGTCCCCCTCGCAGCGCGGGTGCAGCGAGCCGTTTGGCCGATGCAGAGCGAAGTGCACGTGCTGGGGTGTACGGTTTAACCATGTTCTGGATGTAGGAAGGGCCAGATCCATTCGCAGCATGGTACGCAAGTACCAGTGTCTTGAAGTGGATTCTAGCAGTTACTGGAAGCCAGTGTAGGGAGCGGAGGAGCGGTGTGGTGTGGGAAAATTTCGGAAGGTTGAAGACCAGCCGAGCCGCTGCATTCTGGATGAGCTGCAGAGGTCGGATGGCACATGCAGGTAGACCAGCCAGGAGGGAGTTGCAGTAGTCTAGGCGTGAGATGACGAGTGCCTGGACCAGAACCTGCGTGGCTTTCTGGGTCAGCTGGGGACGTATCCTCCTGATGTTGTAAAGAGTGTATCTGCAGCAGCGGGTTGTAGCAGCGATGTTTGCAGTGAAGGACAGTTTGTTATCTAGGATCACACCCAGATTCCTTGCAGTCTGAGTCGGGGAAACAACAGAGGTGCCGATGTTGATTGTTAGGTCAAGAGTGGGACAATCTTTCCCCGGAAGGAAAAGCAGTTCAGTCTTGTCAAGGTTGAGCTTGAGGTGGTGAGCAGACATCCACTGAGAGATGTCAGCTAGACAAGCGGAGATGCGTGCGACGACCTGGGTCTCTGAGCGGGGAAAGGACAGAATTAATTGGGTGTCGTCAGCGTAGCAGTGGTATGAAAAACCATGCGGGCTAATGACAGATCCGAGCGAGTTTGTGTACAGAGAAAAGAGGAGGGGACCGAGAACAGAGCCCTGAGGGACCCCTGTGGTTAACTGACAAGGGTCGGACTCGGACCCTCTCCAAGTTACCCTGTAGGTGCGGTCTTTGAGGTATGAGGTGAGGAGGGAAAGGGCAGTGCCTGAAACTCCAAGTTCTTGGAGAGTGTGAAGGAGGATCTGATGGTTCACCGTGTGGAATGCAGCAGACAGGTCCAGAAGGATGATGACAGAGGAGAGGGATGCTGCTTTAGCAGCGTGCAGTTCCTCAGAGACAGCTAGGAGAGCAGTTTCTGTGGAGTGACCTGCCTTGAAACCAGACTGGTGCGGATCCAGAAGGTTGTTCTGATGGAGATAACAGGAGAGTTGTTTAAAGACAGCGCGTTCAAGTGATTTAGACAGGAACGGGAGGAGAGAGACAGGCCTGTAGTTTATAACATCAGACGGGTTGAGAGTGGGTTTCTTTAGGAGAGGGTTTACTCTTGCCTCCTTGAGACTGTTTGGAAAGTCACCAGAAGTTAGAGAAGTGTTGATGAAATGGGTGAGAAATGGTAGAATATCAGGAGCGATAGTCTGAAGGAGGTTTGAGGGGATAGGGTCCAGAGGGCAAGTGGTAGGACGTGCAGAGGTAATGAGGGTAAGAACCTCACTGGGAGAGAGAGGGGAGAAGGAGGTTAGTGTGTGGGTGAGAGGGGGGTCTGGTGACCCAGCGGTGAGTGATGGCGAGTCAGAAAAAGAGGAGCGAATATCATCAACCTTTTTTTCAAAGTGGTTAACAAAGTCGCTTGGGAGAAGGGAGGATGGGGAAGGGGCTTTAGGGGGGTCCAAGAGGGTGGAGAAGATGGAAAATAGTTTTTTGGGATTGGAATAGGAAGATTGGATCTTATCTTGAAAGAAAGTGCTTTTTGCCTGAGAGATCGAAGCAGAGAAAGAGGAGAGGAGAGCCTGATAGGTTAGGAGGTCGTCATGGTGTTTGGATTTCCACCATTTCCGCTCTGCTGCCCGAAGGATGGTTCTATTAGCACGCAGTGCGTCATTTAGCCAGGGAGCAGGAGGGGACTGACGAGCCTGCCGAGATGTGAGGGGACAGAGAGAGTCCAGAGAGGATGAAAGAGTAGAGAGGAGAGTTTCTGCAGCAGAGTTTGGAGGCAGAAGTTGGAAAGAGTCAGAGGAAGGGAGGGCTGAGAGCACAGATGAGGCAAAGGTAGAGGGGGAGAGGGAACGGAGGTTACGGCGGACAGGTGCAGAATGAGAAGTGATTGGTTTGTTATGTTTGGAAAGAGGTAGAGAGAATGAAATGAAGAAGTGATCGGATGTGTGAAGCGGGTTTACAGAGAGGTTAGAAGTAGTGCAGTTCCTTGAGAATATGAGATCAAGGACATTGCCAGCTTTATGAGTTGGTGGGGATGGAGACAGTGAGAAGGCAAAGGTGGTTAAGAGAGATGTTAGTTCATCTATCTTCCCTGTCTGGAGGTTGAAGTCTCCGAGAAGAACAGCGGGAGGGCCAGTTTCTGGGATGTGTGAGAGGAGATTATCTAACTCCTCCAAGAAGTCCCCCAAGGGGCCTGGTGGACGGTAGAGAACAACAATGGTTAATTGTATAGGATGGGTTACTGTAACGGCATGGAATTCAAAGGTGGAAGGAGTGAAGTTAGGTAGCTTGAAGAGGGAAAAGCTCCATTTGGGAGAAAGCAGGAGACCAGTCCCACCTCCTCTGCCAGAGGGTCTGGGTGTGTGGGTGAAGGAATATGCTGTAGAGAGAGCTGCTGGGGTGGATGTGTTGGATGGAGTAATCCACGTCTCAGTGAGAGCAAGGAAATCCAGAGACTGCAGGGAAGCGTAGCCACTACTTATTTTTAAGTAGAACAGAACAAGTTTGAATTATTTTATTGAACAATTATTTGTTTCATTGAAGAACGAAAACAGGAATTTTTAGTTAAATATTACTCATCCCCCCCAACCCCACTCATTAAAAAATGAACAGAAATGCACCCCCTCCATCCAAAATCCCCACAAAGTCCCATTCAAAATGTTAATTGAAAAAAGCCCTTCTCCCTGCATGTGATGGAGGAATGCACAGTGCCTGTAGGGGGTGTGGTCTCAATAGCCATGTAGTAAGCAGTGTGCCATAGAGAGGCGAAGTCCCTCCCCTTCCGAGGGAGCTCATGGGACCCCGGAAGCGGAAAAATATACATTGAAGTCAATGGAGAGAGAAAGATTATCTTTTGATCCCGTTAGAATTGTGCCACGAATTACACATATGATGTTTGTTAATCTTAAACAATCCTTTCCATGTAAAAAAAAGTCACAGTTTGTCGTAAAACTGTTGAAATATAAGACTATGAAAAATGCGCAACTAGAAAGACTACAAATCCCAGAATCCCGGTCCCGCATGCTGGCTCTTAGGAACCGACTAACTCCCCTTGTGTGTATGTACAGCTCTCAACATGCCCAGACTTGGAGTGATTTTCACCTCTTTTAATACTTTCCGACTCATTCTGAAAGACAAAACAATTCAAACGGGATCAAAAGATAACGTTTCTCTCTCCATTGACTTCAATGTATATTTTTCCGCTTCCGGGGTCCCATGAGCTCCCTCGGAAGGGGAGGGACTTCGCCTCTCTATAGCATGGATATTCAAGTGTACTCTGTAATCTGTTTGTTTTAGTCAAGATTATGCTAAAATATACTTTCCCCAACTATATGTAAGTTCCCTATGAAGAGCCAACCTTCAATTTAGAAAATTCTCAGTTTATTCCCATGGAAAGTTTCCATCTTTGAAAATTCCCGGAATTTTGCAACCCTAACGGCCCGTCCACACAGCAGCGTTAAAAAAAATCTTCCAACGCTTCTGCCCATTGACTTTGAATGGGGTGACGTCACTTTGCCTCACTTTTCGCCGAACTGCATTGTGGGGAAGCAAAGCGGAGATTTCCAGGATTTTCAGGATTCAAAAGTGGAGGGAGGTGGCAGAGACAGTGGGTGAAACTGGTAGGTTTTCGCCTGTTTGGGGATTTCATATCCAGTTTACTTCGTTTTTAACATTGCTATTGCTTTGTATGTCGGGGGCGGGAGATTCATGTGATTGGTTGTTGGTCGCGTTGCTCGCAAAAAATCCCCAAGCTTCAGACACGCCCACCTCCAAGATTTTCAAGATGTTTTTAACACTGCTGTGTGGACGTACCGAGAGCAACACACAACCACTTTCCTCACAAGATTTCTGATGAGAACTATCCAAGACTGTCTTGCGCCAAAAAAGGCAGCTGGAAAAGCTGGAAAGTGATACTGAAATACTCTTAAACGCTGATATTATGCAATGTGTATTCTTTTACTCAAACAAACAGACAAAACATTTCCCAGAAGGAAACATGTTGTTTTGGCACACTGACTGATATTAGCAACAGCCTGAGAAAAGCCTAGATTAAATGTGGTATTAATGAATGCGTTATAATTAACAAAAAAACAAGAATGGTCCTTCTTTAGGTTGTCAGACCGTCGTGGTTAATGTCAACTTAGGAAAGAGAAAGTAGGAGAAGAATAGACTGATAATGAATCACTACACAAAAATGCAAAAATGTCATGTTTATGTCAAGAAGACTCAGAAGAGCTAATCCCGGAAAAGTTACGTCATATCTGTCAAGAGTTGGATTTGTTCAAGCTGGATGTGACATGCCTCAGCCGCTGATGACATGTTTCTTCTGTAGGAGATCTCTGCATTAATATAGTAAATGACCCTGTTGCTGTCTTATGACTGTTGGCAAGGTTTCACTAATGTATGTAAGTTGTTCTGTCACATATTGTTAAAGAGATTATTACAGAACTAACAATCTAGTGTCACAGAGAGGATGCTTTTAGTAGCTCCTTGTCAAGATCATTACAAGAGCGCTCCCCTCAGAGCAGCTTGGTTGTTAAGTAGTTACAACGCAGGCCATATAGGGAAGGAGGCGTGTGGCGTAGTGGACTACTGCGTTGGTGTTCGGATCAGGGGAGCACAGGTTCAAACCCCACTGCAGTCAGCATGTCATTGTGTCCCTGGGCAAGACACTTCACCCCAAATTGCTTTACAAGTAACATGTAATGATATAATCGCAACGTCAAACCCCTCTCTCTTACTCTTCTGTCAGATAAAGATATTTTCAATATTTCTTTGCACAAACAGGATGTGCAAACTCATGCTTTATCACTCACACACACACAGTCACACAATGCTCAGTGTGAGTCCTTCCCATTCGATTGCACGCGTAAAATGGAGAACTTCACTTTTTGACATGGTACAATAATAATAATAATAGATTTAATTTGTTAGCGCTTTTACAGGTGCTCAAAGACGCTTAGTCTCAAGTATCAAGTATATACTTTCACAGCGTATTCTGCTGCAAATATGCTCTGCTCCTATTTTTGGCTGGATGCAAGTGAGGAAATAACAAATAACTTGAACCAATGAAACTCTGCATAAGAGTTATTACTTAGCATTCAGGACGGTGGATCTCTACTTATCCTTAGAAGTTGCTTTGTATAAAGGGACACAGGTGTACTGTAAATAGTTTACTCGTGTACTGTAAACATTTGTATGTTTTCTAATATCATCCCATGTGGGTCTTAGCACAAGATGGAATAATTCAAATGTACATGCTTATCAATGCCAAACGACAACACAACTTCCTCATGACTGTAGCCTACATAAGTAAAGGACTTGAGTAAATGTACTTTATAATATTCCACTGCTGACTCCAGGTCTGTGTGACTGAGTCTCCTGACAATCTGCAACAAGTGCTGAATATCTGGTTTGCTTACAGCACATATTTTATATTTTATCGCATTCTATTTCAATGTCAATTACTGCTTTATTTTTATTTTATTCTTATTTCTTTGTAATGCTATTACAGTGTTCTTAAAATAGTTCGCTATCTGTGTTTTTAAATTTTTGTTTTACTTTTATGTATGCACCACGACACCAAGCCGAGCCTTCTCAGCGGTAGCCCCCAGGCTCTGGAACGACCTGCCCCCCCATGTGAAATTGTCGCCCACCCTTCAAACGTTTAAGTCCCACCTGAAGACCCACCTCTTTTCCCTATCTATTCTTATGTATGCCTTTTATCTATTCTTATGTATGCCTTTTATCTATTCTTATGTATGCCTTTTATCTATTATTGTAATATTATATGTTATTAATGTTATGTGGCTCTGAAGCACTTCTGTAAACCCTCTGTTTTTAATATGTGCTATATAAATAAAGTGGATTGGATTGGATTGAAGTCAAATTCCTCGTACGTGTCAACCTACCTGGTAATAAACCAGTTTCTGATTCTGAATAAAGACCACTCTCACCTGGTTCTGTCCCCTCCACCAGGCCCGGGAGGGGGCTGTCCGCCCTGTCGGAGCGAAGGTGTTCCCCAGGAGCCAGAGTCCCGTTCTCCCAGGAGGCCGACGCCCTCTGGGAGTCTTCTTCCATCACTGCTGCTCGTGTTAGGGACACACACCTGGCAGAGAGACAGAGAGCCATGAGACCAAAGGTCAACAGCTTAGTGCATGACACATGGCTGATGATCAAGCTGGTTGTGACCTTTTATACATATATATAGTTATGGTTATGATATCTGGTCCACATTGACAAGACTAAAATGCTCTTACTTGTTCATAAACAGCATAATAAAATAATCATAATAATGTAATTGTGTGAAAAGATCAACTCTGCATAAGAAGTACTTTCACTTTTGATACTTGAAGTAAATGACGCTGATGATAACACATCTTTACCTTATGTTATTCTGAAACGGGTCATTGTGCAGAACTAGTACTGCTTTTGCATATTTTGATGCTAGTACTTTTACGAGTAACATTTTGAAATCAGGACTTTTACTCGTAGTGAAGTATTTCAAGACCATATTATTTGTACTTTTACTTAAGTAAAGGATTTGAGTACTTCTGCCAACACTGATGTGCTACTACTGTATGATGACATATTATGGTCTGACTTTAACCCTTTATATTTTACGAGCAATGCTATAGCTCCAGCTCAGTTTCACTTCCGTTGCTAAAGTTACAAGCTGGTGTGTTGCTAAATCCAAAGACACAATAAAAGAATCCTGTAACCAGTGGTGGAAAGTCCTGCACAATTTTGAGGAACTTGTACTTTCCTTGAGTATTTCAATTGTGTTCTACTTTGTACTTTTAGCCCACTACAATTCAGAGTTAATTGTGTACTTTAACTCCACTACATTAATTTAGTTACATTGCATATTTGGATTAAATTGTGAAATGTAGTCACACCTGTAGTAACATTCAGAAACTACCCTGCAGTAGAAAAAGTCATTAAAACCATCAGCACCTTTACCATCTTTGAGTAACACATTAATGCATTAATAAGTATACTCAAACCATATGATTTTCTGAAATGGGACAATTTGCATGATGAGTACTATTACTTTTGGTACTTTGAGTATATATTGATGCTAATACTTTTACCAAAATAACATTTTGAAAGCAGGACTTTTACTTGTCACAGAGTATTCCTACATCTGAGTACCTCTCCCACCTCTGCCTGTAACATGTCTCCTTCGTGTTTACACTGCTTCAGCTGTATAGGGGCGTACGCTATGCTAACGAAGAACTCCAAATGCTAGCTGACTTTAGCACATAGTTTCTACTGCTAGCTGTCCGCTTTGTCTTCGCTTTAGCAGCTCTCATGACTCGTTTGAAACATTCACAAGTATTACCTTTCATTCCCGGAGCTGTCTGCATGTGCTTCACGACTCGCCTGTCACATTTACTGCAACTAACAGCAGATAACAAGCAGTAACATGACTGTAGTTCTTCTTGCTGGTTGACATGCCCTGCTAACGGTTAACGTTAGGTAGCGGAAGTAGGAATTGTGGGTAATGAAGTTCTCTTCCAGGTAAATGCTTTAGAGTAGAAGACAGCACGATTTTAGTACAATAAAACCAGTTATTATCAACGAATATCTGTTATATGGAAGCTTTTGTCACCCTGAACGAATCAAGTCGTATTTAAAGCATTCAAAATGATATTTTCAATTACAAAAAGTGGCCGTAGAATCCCAACATTGAATTAAAAGTGTCCCTAGTTTACGAGCACCACCTGAACGCAGCATTAGGGGCGGGACTTGTGTTTGAACGTACAGCGCGGAAACGGAATAGCAATTGTGTGTTGCTGTTAGCCAAAGTCAACAGCGTACATTTAACTCGACTAAATGTGTTTTATTCCACACTGGATTAGGGATGCTTTATTCTCATTTTAAGGACAGAACAGTGATTTAACGTCTTTGGATAGTAAGTATGACAATTGTTGGTACTGCAGCTAACGTTATCTGGAGCTAACTAGCTTTTGCGTGGCACAATGTTGACGACTTCAGGCCTTGTTGTGTTAGCTAATGACAGCTAACATTAAGATTACAGCTTTATCCAAACAAGGTCCCGGTTATGCTTAAGGATAACATAACACTTTGTTTACGTCTTTAAAAGCGGCTGCTGTAACGTTAATGTCACTATGCCAACAACACCTTGTTTTTATTTATTTCATTTAAGAGCTGCACAACCCTCCGAGTATTTTGCACATTTGTATACAAAGCTACCTCTTTCAATTTCTTCACAGCTTTCCACTTTCCGTAGAAGAGTATTGTGTCATATTATATTGGACGTAGTTTTTTGGTATATCTGTTTCATGTAAATATTTCTCTATATTTTAATGTTATACTAGTTTTTAGTAGGGTTTGTTTTTCTTACACTGTATCTTCTTTAACTCTGTTCATGTATGCACCGAGATAAATTCCTCATATGTGTGAACCTTTATATATACAGTCTATGGTGTGAACCTTTATATATACAGTCTATGGTGTGAACC
>CALSBZ010046870.1:2746174-2757373 GCA_943591055.1 Gobionotothen gibberifrons | reverse complement strand
ACAGTCTATGGTGTGAACCTTTATATATACAGTCTATGGTGTGAACCTTTATATATACAGTCTATGGTGTGAACCTTTATATATACAGTCTATGGTGTGAACCTACCTGGAAATAAACCTGATTTCTGATTCATAACAGGAGGACCCCTGTGACAGCAAGATGCCTATCAGAGCATATTGCACAATCTGCTCCGACTTCTTCGATCACTCCAAGGATGTTGCTGCCATCCACTGCGGACACACTTTCCACTATGAATGGTACGTTAATGCAGATAGTCAAATTATACAGCATTTCGATTCTGACACTTCTTTAAATGTCTAATTGTTCCCTTTGCTTAGTCTCCTCCAGTGGTTTCAGTCAGCCCCTACAAAAACCTGTCCTCAATGTCGAAAACAGGTACAGTACTTGACACTATCAAACAGCTACCTGGACCAACATACATTTCTAATACTGTTGTTCACTAATGTGTAGGTCAGCACCAGACACATCATCAACAAGCTCTTCTTTGACGTTGGTGGAGAGGAGGAGGGCGGCTCGGTGGACCCCGAAAGTTTGCAGGTATCAAAAAAATATCTAAAAAATACAACACATTTTTGTGCAGATCAATTGTTAAGACTTTAAATAATCTTGTATTCAATTGTCCTTCTTGTCATGACATCATCTGGATGTTATTTTGCATCTCATATTTTTTATTTGTGTCTTTCTTAGAATGAACTTGATCGAATGAAGGTGCTTATAAGCTCTAAAGGTAAGAAGCATAACCACGTGTTTAGTGTGTGAGGCTGGATTGTTAAGAGCAGCAGTTCATCATCCGTCTGATCACTTTGCAGAGCGAGACTGGCGGGACAGACAGAAGGTTTTGGACGGTTTGAAGGACACTGTGGACAAGCAGAACAGAGACCTGGACTTTGTACGGAAAGAGATTATGGAAAAGGAGATGCTCTGCTGTACCCTCAGAGTAAGCTGTCTGGTCTCTCTTGTTTTAAATGTCATACTCACTCCTATTGTCTCTGCAACGCTCTATTTGTGTTTATTGTTTTTGACAGAAACAGATGACGTACCTGGAGACACAACACAACGAAACTCAGGCTTTAAAGGAGGAAGCCCGCAGACTCAGGACCAGAATGAAAACCTATGAAAGGTACCTGCAGTCTCACACAGAAGTACTGTCATCGTCTGGTTAGGTCACACGTTATAAATCACATTATAAAACTATATATCTCGACACGTACACAGATATCACCAACAGCGTAATTAGTAAAGAAGGAAATAATTTGCCCACTTTCTCTTGCTGCTGCTCTGCCCCCAGCTTGGACGTGTTGCTGCAGGGTCAGAGGTCAGAGGTGGAGTCCATGATCACAGATATGGGGGTCAGCCAGGCGGCGGTGGAGCAGCTCTCCATCTACTGCATCTCGCTCAAAAAGTAAGGAAGATCATTTCAACATCGTTTTAGATGTTCAGTCCCGGTCTTCACTCGCGGTGCATTTATCTCCTTCCTTTTTTACAGAGAGTATGATAATCTGAAAGGAGGCCTGAAGTCTTCAAACGACATGTGTGAGAAGCTGAAGAGGGAAGTGCTCTCCTCAAACCACAGGGTAACTTTATGTAACTTTATATTGGTAGTAGCGCTGTACTGAATATTAGTTTACCTTTTTTTAAGCTTCTGTTGAACAAAAAAATCAACAAAAAAACAGTCTTCTATTTAACTAAAGTTATTCATTGGATTAAATTAATATTGTTTAAAATTAAATCAACAGATTGCTGCTAGACCTTTGACTGTGTGTGTGGCAAGCATGAGGGTACACTGTGTTGGACCACAGTGGAGAGGTTGTTTCAGAAAGGCTAAACATCCTCAATGTGGATTAAGGCAGAATATTTGTTAAATTAAAAAGTTAATTTTTCAAAAAAGAATCCACAAGAAAGGTTGTCTTTGGATCTCTAACGCTCTGGAGTTGTTGGAAATGTTTGGATCACAGGAGTCGGAATCATTTTACACAACTACCGAAATCCAACAGTCGAAATGATAAAATGCTAATATTAGTGGTTTTAAAGGGCCCATGTCTTGCTTCTCCGGTTCTTACCCGTCCCCTTGTGTGTTATGAAGGTGTTTCTGCATGTAAACGGTCTGCAGAGTCAAAAACCCTCAAAGTACACCCTGTAGCGAGTAAAACTCTAACACAGAAAAGACCTGTCTATGCTGCTCCAGAACGCCTCGTTGGACATTTCTCTTTTTCCATTGTTTACTTCTTGGGTACAGTGACGTATTTCGGGTATAGGGACGTAGCGTAACGTCTGCGGAGCCGTTACGTTTGGACCAATCCTCGACTTCCTCACACACACACACTCGGCGGGATGTTGCGAGGCTCGTTGCTGCGAGGAGCGGGACACTGTGAGCTGGCTCACTGGTGTGGGGTCGGCGAGACACAGCGGAACTCAGCCTGGGCACACACACAAACTCCCAGCCAGGCTGCGGGTGTGTGTGTGTGTGTTCGGGCTGGGTTTCGCTGTGTCTCGCTGTCTTGCAGGTGGCCAGTGGGCTCACAGGGAGGGGAGCTCCAACAAGCCGTGTAGGACAGAGAGTGAATACACATACTTTACAGAGATGCTGTATGAGAAACCAATGTGAGTTTGGAAAATTGCACAATATACATTTATTCTAGTAGACCTCAACAATGGGATTACGATCAGTAGAAATGGCCATGACATGGGACCTTTAAGCAAAAGAAATAGTCAGCAAAAAAAAAAATGTGAATGCTACATTTAGAATTTTAATGTCAACGTTACGAATAAAGATTCCGACTATCCTGTACAGCCATCGTTGTGAAGTTAACACACAATCCATTTTTTTTAAATGTGTAAACTCTAATTAAAGATTGTTTGACTCTTTGTAGTTACAAAAGGCCACCATGGAGGGGAATAAGACTAACGAGGACATGAAGTCTCTGCAGAACGATCTGGCCAGTGCTGACAAGGAGATCTCTGTAAGGAAAATCCAACAAAATAAATATTATATTCATTACATTTAAAACCAAACCAAGTCCTGGTGGTGATTCCTGCATGTATGTCCGTCCACAGAGCCTGAAGAAGAAGGTGGAGTTTCTTCAGAGGACTCTCAGCACCCCGACGCGGACCAACGAAGCGCTGAGTCGCCTGGTCTTTGAGAGGTGAGTCGCCCAGCCTCAGACTGAACTCTCCACTCGCTTTGACTTCATGTGATTTACCGACGAGGCGTCTGTCTCTTTCAGCCCGGCCCCGATGGAGCTGAAGCAGCCCCGCCTCCACTACCCTTCAGACAGCATGGACATTGACCTCAACATGACCTATGACATCACCACGCCCGATGATGTGGCCAAGAAACCGCAGTTCCAGTGCAAGAAGATGCGGCTCGACCCTCCGGCGTGAGTTTGGTTAATTGTGTTGATCTGCTCCGAGGTGACTGTGGGAGTTTCTGTGGAAAATGTGATTTTGGAATGAAGCAGGAATCTCTTAAAGGTCCCCTATTACACTGTTTTTCATCAATATGTTACAGGTCTCAGATATATACAAACATGTCTCTGAAGTGTTTGGCTCCAAACACCAAACAGATCATTGCAGCATTACCCATAATCCCCTCTGTTTCAGCCCTGTTTCAAAAGTGCTGATTCTCTGTCTATTACTTTAGATGAAAATAAGGAGCCCCTCCCCACGCCCCTCTGAGAGATATTTGGTTACAAATAACTCAATAGCCGCGTTCACACCGGAGTACTTTTCCCCTTTAGTTCCGTTAGTACCCCTTATGTTGCGTTCACACCAAAAGGAGTACTTAGTGCTGGGAACTTTTACCCCCATTTTTAGTGCCTGCTAGAGAGGTGGTACTCTCCTGGGGGGAAAAAGTGCCCCAGTTCTGATTGGCTGGGCGAATTGCAAACCACGGCCCGTAAAACTCTGTAAAGTTTTGTGAAGCCACCATTTTATTTGTGGCATTAGCATTATTACCATTAGCCCAGCGCACCAACGGAGAGAGAATAACTTATGGCAACACACACAAAAACATGGGAGCGGTGGGAGTGATGAGGAGGTGTCGGCGTTCTGGCGATTTACTCGGAAGGCTTCGAGTAAATGGGAGTCCCAGCAGCTTCTACTGAAGCCAGTCTCCAACTCCGGGGACTTCAGGCCGGGGACTCCGGGTGGCAGTATACGCCGTGAAGTTGGTTGCAGCCTGCCAGTAAACCCAAAGCAGAAGAAGACGAAGTGACGTCAGCGGCTTCATTTGCGTAATCCTCCCTCGGGGAAAAGTACTCCGGTGTGAACGCGATTGGTACTTTGTGCCCTGGGGTATTTAGTGCCGGGGCACTAAGTACTGCAAAGTACACGGTGTGAACGCAGCTAATGGTGCTCTAGGAGGAGATTCAGGTGATAAGGTGTGGGGGTGGTACCTTGGTTGCTGATTGGCTAATGGTTACACAAGCCAAAAAATTGTTATGTGGCCATAAAGTGGCCAAAATCTGATCAGCTCATTTTCAGACAGGTTTTTATAGAAATGGATCGGGACAAAAAGAGAGAGAATCTTTGTTCCTGAAACTTTCAGAGTCTCTTTACACAGAGGGGACACATGTTGATGTAGAAGAGACATGAAGAAGAGGGGACACATGTTGATGTAGAAGAGACATGAAGAAGAGGGGACACATGTTGATGTAGAAGAGACATGAAGAAGTGGATTTTGCATAATAGGTGACCTTTTAATGTGTTATTAAAAATGCTTTGTTTTTCAGGTCGTCGGTGTCCAAGGCCAACGAGAAAAGTTCATCGCACAGCAAGGTAGCTTCTTGAATGCCACTCAACGAGGTACATTTTGAAATTCGTTGCACAGGTCTCACAATTACTCTCTTCTTACCTCAGGCTCGAGACGAGGATGCTTCCATGGATCCTTTCTTTAAGAACTCCCTCCTCTTCAGAAAGAAGATTTTCGGCAGCATGTTGGACCCTCAGAGGAACCCGGGAGTCGTACGTACCAAAAAAAACATCTCATGCACTTACGGTTGTCATTTTAAAAAGTTTAATTTGTGCCTATGCTGGTTTAACGAAAGAAAATGTTTGTTGTTTCAGATGAGAAGTGGATATGATGGTTTGGGAGGACGTACTAAATTCATCCAACCTGTATCCTTTTCTTTCTGCCTTGTGGATTTACATGTGTCAGGTGTTTCTTGGTTTATCCTTCGCTGAGTCTAGACTTGTAAACCTACTGTTTTTAAAAGGTTTAGGCTTAGCAGAGAGACACAGCTGGCGTCTAGCTAGTGAACAGAGCTATTTGTTCCCAAAAGAGATGGTGGAGATTAAACCAGATTTCACATGTTGGACTACAGTTGTCACAAACAAAACTAAAGCAAACATTTTTCTCATACGAATAAAAGTGGTTGAGTTTTATCCCAATCATCGATCCCTTAGTTACGGTTGGGATAACGGCCGTGCAGTTCTGTTAAACTCGTTCTAGGAGACACTTAGCCATACATAAATAATATTAACAATATTTATATTTTTGTGGCAAGAGATATTTCCTTTCATTCAACATTGTGCTTACTCCTCCTGTTGTAGTATCAGTGACAATTACATGTTGGTAAGGACAGAAAAGCATTTCCAGAAATAACAGAAACAAAGAGATGTTAGCATTTATCTTTTCCGGCTAACGATAATTCCTATCGTTTAAAAAAATATCAACAACAAATATCTGAGCTAACTCCTCTTGATGCAGCATTTGCTATGTAAGCGTTTTGCTAACACTAGCTAGCTCAAGATCCAACCAAATAGAATTGAATGTGTCCGTGACAAATGCATTTTTGTAATAAAGGAAAAGCATTTCCTTCGATACGGTCAGGGTATCAAGCCATGTTATTTAACCATCTTCCACATTTTCAACAGGCCTAGCATATCTAAGTTAAACAAGGAAAGAGTTGGACATGATCAGAAAGGAATTAGACCTCTGTAGACGGCATCATTCCTTAACCAAGCGCTCCCACCCAGTCTCCTTTATCAGAGATTCGCCCGCTGATGAAAGCTAAAAGGAAAAAGGTGTGCAGGCCTCTACCCAAGATGGCCACCTGCCTGACTCTGGACGGCTTCCTGGAGTAAGAGTCGACCTCTCCTTCCCCCGGTCATGGGGGTCGGAGGTCATCATAACGCTGCTGATTGGTCACATCAACAAATGCTGTACATTTTATTTTTGTGTAGATTGAGACGTATGTGGACACCTTTTCCTGCTTTTCTTCTTCTTTTATGTGTGCGAGGCAAATGGACTTATTTGCAACCCATTGGGATGTCAGCATGTTGTTCACAATGCATCTGTTGACTTCACTTATTTGTATTTAAAACACCAACATGTGTATATACTTGGATTTTTTTTTACTTGACATGTTTTTTCGAATGAAAACCAACTCGAATAATAAACAATATTTTTTTGTTATTACGGTTTGTGTGGGGGTCTACAAACAATTCCCTCTTGACTGTGCGTGTAGCCCCAGTACTTCTCCTGCAGAGGGCCGTACAGACGGTGTTTTCTCAGAACAGTACATGTATTGTGTTAACTGCTGAAGGAAATCCTCAACATCTTAAACACCTTCAGTAAAACCTGAGTTCTGAAACGGTAACAAAAAATCACACTGCAAATCATATCCTGGCAAATAAGGGACTGTTGTGAAATTACTTTTGGTTGCAGAAATAAGAACATTTCATGGTACAAAATCAAGTGTTCTGACCAGGTTCCCATGCATGAACAAAACAGTAGCTTCTATCATTTTGGCATTTTGCCTTCAAGGACACGGCTTGATATTTTCGACAAACAATAAAGGGAAATGCCAAACATTGTTTGACACGGCAGAGAAGTCAAAAGTACAGGTAAATATAAATATCCTGCTCTAATCACGATCCTGTTTCCACTGTATAAAAGCCAGCTTGCACTCTAATAATTGCATACATCACACTAATTAAGTAAAACGCTTTGTTGTATTTGTGATTGGACGTCGAATGGTTCCGCTGTGGGTGATTATACTAAAGTGTTTCATTACGCCCTCCCCGTGGGACTCAATCATCAGAAATAGAAACGGGACATTTTTTAAAAGCCGGTTCCTTCCGGTGCAATCAGAAGAAATAGTCACGACACTCCGTACAAAACAATATTTCAAAACATTCATGTACACACAAAACACGATCCATGCAGTGCTTCTGGAGCCGTAAACAATGCTCCATCGACCCCAAGGGACTCACCGTGGATGAGCATCCTGTAGGGCAAAGGTCGCCATTTAAAACTTATTTTTCCTAAACGGCATTTCCCAGGGAAAGCTAAAACTAACACGTCTCCTTGTCAAGTTGAGACGTTTATGTGAATGTGGCTTTCAATTGAAAATCATATTCAGGACAGATCAACGTCCTTCCAGTTCTCCTTTGAGTGTACCGTAACGTTTCCTTTGTGTGCCTTATTCCATATTTAGATCTGAGTTATCTAAATAAGTGTGAAAGGAAACAACATCCAGGAACGTCTTTGCTGGTATTTCAGTCCGTAGTAAAGGGAAAGTGGAACAAACAATCAAGCCAAAGCTAAAGTATATTCTGAGTCTTTGATCATCAGCTGTCAGTGTGGGCTTGTGACTTGAGGTGATACAAATATGGAGTTTTTTTTACTGTGATCTGTCTGGCACGATCTTGGACTCTCCGTTGGGTTTGTCTAAGGACTTGATGGACACGGTGGCTGCCGTGGCGACTGCTTTGAAGCTGCGTTTCCTCTTCTGGACGTTCTGCTCCGGGTGGAAGACGATGACGTAGACTTTGGGGATGTAGAGCATGCCCAGGGATACGGTGGCGCTCAGGCTCATGGACACCGTCAGGGTGGTGGTCTGGATGAACATCTGCAGGAGAGAGAGAGAGAGAGAGACACGTGGGTCAGAAAGGTCACTACACACACACACACACACACACACACAGGGGACATTACATTGACTTACATGCATTTCCTGGAGACTTATCCTAACCTTAACCATAACCAACACATGCCTAACCCTTAACCTTACCCTAACCAAGTCTTCACCCTAAAATGAATGATTCCCCTCATGGCGATAAGGGAGGCGAGTCTGTGTAAACAGATTTAGGTCCCCACAAGGATGGTAATGCTAGGCCACACACACGCAGACACATACACACACACATGCAGACACACACATACACACATGCAGACACACACACATGCAGAAACACACATGCAGACACACACACATGCAGACACACACACACATGCAGACACACATGCAGACACACACACACAGACACACACACATGCAGACACACACACATGCAGACACACACACATGCAGACAGGGGCGGACTGGGACTACAAATCAGCCCGGGACTATCGACCGGCCCACTTCGGTACCGCCGGCCCACATTGGTACCGCTAGTAAGGGGGGGGGGGGCCCGACCGGCCCACTTCAGTACCGGCCCATCGGGAAACGTCCCGAACTTCCCGATGGCCAATCCGCCCCTGCATGCAGACACACACACATGCAGACACACACACATGCAGACACACACATACACATGCTGACACACACACATGCAGACACACACACATGCAGACACACACACATGCAGACACACACATGCGCAGACACACACACACACCTGTGGTCTGAAGTTTAATTTGAATGCCATTTTTTTATAAAACTGAGCCCCGTTATATATCCCTGTTTTTCTTTGTCAAGTTATAGCAGTAGGCATTTCAGTCTTATTATAGTCAAAGAAAACATTTAAATAATTTAAATGAATGAGGCTGTTGAGTTTTTGCTCTTATTTAGTCATTAGATTATATTGTACATTTTAGTCAATCCAGTCTGGCCCGAGTATCAGGTTTCTTTCACTGAGCCCTTTTAACTTGAACTGAAATACACACAACAACAAACAGAAATGCTATATTGGAGAGTAAACTAAAATATTGTATCCTAAAGTTGCCCTATTTCTGTCACTTAAATAAGGGATGTTGTTTTTAATTACATTTCTTATTTGTGTCTACAACGTTGTAGGGGTCGTATATCCCTATTATGATTTAAAACCAGATATCATCTTAACGGTTTTTGTTTGTTTGTTTTCTTTGCAGGGTTATATAAGATATACTTTATTCATTCCAAATTGGGAGAAAAGAAATCGTAGTAGAAAATAAACAATTATACAATATAAACATCTCAAAATAGAAAACGGAACTAAAAGAGTGAAAATATTAAAGTGATACAGTAAAATAATGACTTTTCTTATTTGCCTTAAGTCACTTTTTCAGTATTGATTATTTAAATCTACAGCTCTGATGATTCGCCTAACACAATCGGTTGAGGACTTCATTTGCAATTAGAAAACTCCCTCAAATCCACCTTGTTCCTGAACATTTGATAAAAAAAACAGATTGGAAACATTGTGTTAAAAAAAGGTTGTTTAAGAACATATTGAATCATTTTCTCACGACACTGTTTTGGTCACAGTGACTGAATTCTTTTTTCATTCCTGCTAATTTCCTGAGTATCCTTCTGTGTAAGTTAAATAATTGATCATTTCTTCTTGCACAGGTCCTCAAAGATTGTCACAATACAGTCTTTACATCTTCGTCTCAGAGTGCAGGAGGCAGAGTTTTTCCCCGTTAAATGATTTATGAAACCAAGTCAGGAAAGAAGGCACTATTTATGGGCTTTGACCACATCTTCTCCCTCCTGCTCTTCCTCTTATTGCAAAAATCCAACAGAAATAATGAGTAGTAACTTTTCCTGAGATCTGCCTCCGATAAATTATGAACTCATTATTCAGGCTGTACAAGTCATAAATAAATGAAGTCATATGTGCCATAAATAAGATATATTTGTGGCATAAATTACTCTGTACACTATCCTCAGCAGCAGAGCATCCTGGACTCTCACAGGATGAAGATGTCCATACACTTTCTTTAGTCGTGTTCGTCATGCTTTTCATCGCTGACCTCTCCTTCAGAGAAAGGAGCCGTGCTGATTGTATTCGTGTTTCTGCCCGAGGCGCGACTGGCTCAGGAACAGTGAACGGTTGTTCCCTTTGTAAATACATCAAGCCGGTAACTCACCTTCTACATACGGTCTTCTTTAACATGACAACCGGGATACACCGTTTTCGTGAGCCAGACTAAAAGTTAGCGTCTATATTTAGCTCTGTTTCTAAGTAATGATTAATTGAAAGGGATGGCTGATTTGGTCTGCGAGGGTCCCGTCCCTCGGCTCCTCTGACCTCCTTTCCCCCCCTCCCTTTTACTTAATTCCCTTCATTTCCATTCGGAAGAGGTGAAAAGACTTTGAAAGCACCGCAGGCTTTAATTGTTTCAGCCTGACTGATTCATAATACGGCTCTTCTATTAGTCAAAGCATATCTCTATTTTTTTCAAATATTCCCCCAGCAGCTGCGTACTTTGTGACGGCAGAAATAGCCCACAAGCTGAATTAAACTCTGAGTACAGTGGAGGCAGGACGTCCTGTGAGAGATAATGTGATTTGACAGGCAGAAAACTCACATCTCACGTTGGACATTAATGAAGTCTTTTATTTGAAGTGTGTGTTATTGTGTGTTTGATTGACCTAATTATTTAAACTACTGCAATAAGAATCCAAAGTAGAGGTCCTCAGGGAAATGTAATTCCCCCAAGATTCATAAAGTCCTTCTTCTTTTCTTAAATGGATGTAAGAAAATGAATGAGTTAATATTAATTTGGTAATTAATTAGGGACTAAACTTTACAAACCAAGCTATTAACCGATCAATTAATAGATTATACTATTAAGAACATAATTATGTCATTAGAAATCACACAAAAGGAAGAATTAATGAGAAATAATTTACATTTTGAGTTTATCCAGACGCCAGGTAGAACAGAATTGTATTATGTATTAGGTAAAAGTAGCACATTTTCAATATAGAAGTGTTCTTTTTAAAAGGACTGCATTCAAGATTTAAAGTATATAAATACTAAAGTGTCTGCAGCAGAATATCCCAAAAATATCTAGCAAAAGTCTTTAGAGATGAGTGTGTTTTTATTAATACACTTAGGTATCGATCGTAATTACTGAGTAGTATAGACAGGGCTGCACATAACTGGTGCGCACCCCCCGCCAAAAAAAGAGCTTTTGCGCACATTGAGAGAGAGAGAGAGTGAGAGTGAGAGTGAGAGAGAGAGAG
>CALSBZ010046870.1:2708518-2737008 GCA_943591055.1 Gobionotothen gibberifrons | reverse complement strand
AGAAGAAGAAGAAGAAGAAGAAGAAGAAGAAGAAGAAGAAGAAGAAGTATAATCTAAGAAGAAGTCAAAAGCCCACCATTGAAGTTGACAGCGCGGATGTAATGGAGCAGATCCCGTCCCTCCACAGGGTCCATCTTGTCGCAGACGCCCATGTATCCGGGGCACAGGTCCATGTGCATGCTGTGTAAGGCGTAGGCCATGGCGTACACCGCGTCAATCACAAACTGCACCTTGCCCTCCTGTTCGTACTGAGAGTGCTGAGCAATTCTCTCCTCACCTGACAAAGTGACAGCAAGAAATTAGGAGAAGAACAAAACCGCTCATAAACGCAGAGCTTGGACACATTTAAAATGTCCTTTTCAGAGGTGGGAAGTAACTAAGTGCATTTCAATCAGGAGAGACTTCATTTAGTTTAAAGAACATTTATTGACACATGCCATATGATAAATGTTAAGTCTTTGGCGATTAGACCCCGATCCTGAAATCGTATATCTAAAGGGGGAAATGCAGCCGTGAGCATATAGGGAACCCCCCGGGGTCTAGACACTGGTGATGATGCTGAAGATCTGGAGGGGTTGGGATGAAGAGGAGGTGTGATGAGGTCTTTGGATTGGCTCTCCTGGCACTGGATATGATGAAAGGAGGTGGATGGGGAGGAGGCGGGCGGCAGCATGACAACCTGAAATCACAGCTGACTGCAGGAGAGAGGAGAACCATTTTAAAGTTTGGCTGCAGCACGGTGATTGGCTGATGAGGTGAATGTAATAGGTTATAGACAACGCCCGTGATGAGCTGATTACATGCATCTGCCGAGTGAATGTATATATACCCAGTGTTCCTGAAAGAACTTGCGCTGAGCTTCATTTACTCAAGTATTGTTCTTAATTTCAAATTTGAGTTACTTGTACTTGCCTGGAGTATTCCCACTTATTTAATATCACAATTCCTTTGTTTATCCCAGAGCAGGAACATTTACAGCGTTACAGAACAAAGTGGCATAGCTTTGACTAAGCTAAGCTAACGTGTTAAATATAGAGAAGAAAGCACAGTTTAGTTATACTAGATATATATATTAGGTGTGGAGACCACAGTTAATGGGACAAATGCTACTTTATGCTTCTACTCCACTACATTTATTAAACATTTTTTGATCCTTGTACAAATGAACAAAATGTATCTTTAACAATTCAACTAGTGGACAAACTCTTTAAGTCAAATTATTATAAGTAAATCACAAAATCTGAACTTTGTTAGGCTACAACAGTAAACTGTGCTACCTGATGCAAAAATATTATCTAGCAATGTCACATATATAAATACAGTTATATATACTGTACACATGCGCTATGATTACTTTAATTTGTTTAGCTTTTGCTGATTATACTTCTGTTCTTTTGCTTATGTCAGATTTTGAATGCAGGACTAGTATTTTGCAAATAACGTATTTGTACTTTTTAGCATCTGAGAAATCTTCTTCCATCTTTGGTCATTTTCAACCTGTACTTGAAACTGCGTCCTGCTGCTTACCTGTACATTTCCTTCTACCAAGTTCATACTTTATGCCGGGGCGGGTCAGCTTGCACTTGAAGTCGTCCTCCCAGAACTCTGCAAACCAAATGTTTCTTCGGTTGTTTTCTAGCGATCTTGAAGTGAAGTACTGGTCGAACCCTGAAAGATTTCACAAAGCAGATTTAACATCATGTCAATTCAATCTTAGAACCTAAATCTATTCAGCCAGGCTTTCGGTAAAGAGTGGTTAAAACAATAGGTATCATTATTGTACTTTCACTTACCTTCACTACGTGCTATCGTTATTTTTTAAACTTGTTTGCTAGTCGTACTCATATAATAACTTTTGAATCAGTTTAACTAGGTTTTTATAATTGTTATTATCTCACATGCATTGGTCTCAAGTTGTTGAAATGTTTTTATCTTTTCTATAGTTTCTCAACTACAATTTGAACTACACTAACCTGTAAGAAATTGCTATTCAAATAAAGATTGATTGAAACCACAGCGCTAAGATTAATATCAGTATACCAATCATCATAATGTGATGAAATCAGTGAAGCAAATCAAATCTTTTTGAACAGTGAAATATGGCTTTGACTTAATTTCCTTATTTTAAGCTACAGGGACCACAGACATATCCAACATCATTAATTTCCTTTATATGTAGCATTGGTATGAGACTCATCCATCAATGTCAAGTGACGCAGGCTATTTCTAATATTCCTGTTGCATCCAGTTGGTTTTCCCTACCATCGATAGAGGCTCTCTTTGGCAGGATGGTCACAGCGCCCTCGGCCACATCCTCCTGGTCCTGGATCGGGGAACTTTTGGCTCCCCAACTGTCGGAGCCAACAAACAGGAAGTGGCCCGTCAGATTGGCCGATTTGGCCGTCTGCAGCACCCGTCTGAAAGAGAATGAATAACACTTCATCATACAGGTAACAGGTAGGAGAAGTACTCGGATCTTGTACTTAAGTAAAAGTAGAAGTACCAGAGTGTAAGAATACTCTGTTAGAAGTAAAAGTCCTGCAATCAAAATGTGAGTCTAGTAAAAGTACAACATGTTATACTATTATATGTATACATGTTTGTCTTCATGCTCTGTGATTAACAACCAGCTGTTGGAAAGCACATCTACTCAAGTACACATTTGAGGTAACCGAATATGTTCATTATACACTACTCTATACTCTACTACAGGGATCACCAACTACATTTGTCCAAGGGCCAAAATTATTCCTAGAGACACTTTCGGAGGCCAGCGATTTTTATATATAGCCCTGAATTGACGGGGGGTTGGGGGTTGTGCTAGTGGAGTATGCTCATGTCGCCGGAGCTTCGTAGCGGGGGCTACTGCGGAGCGCATTAAGCAGAGGCCGTTTCTCTCTTTACTCCACTTCATTTATTTTACATATTGAATGACGAGTTACTTTATAAATTCAGATTTGAAACACAATACACAAATTACGTACTTTAACTCCCATTCTCGATGCAGAACTTTGACTGGAAGTATTTTTACAGTGTGGTTTTATGACAACAATAAAATCAATATGACGTGGAGCAGAGCTTGACTCACTTGATGTCGTCCTCGCTGGCGAAGATGATGACCCCGCGAGCGTTGGAGGTCTCCATAAGTCTCTTGATGATCTTCTCGAACTCCCCCGGTCTGGGCTCTCTGGGAATCTTTATGGACTGTGCAATACAGATCCCCCCTGTGGGAGAGAGATGGGAAATACGTTGGCATTGCTTTCCTCACAAGAACATAATTACAGCCTAATACGCCTAGTAATTATCAGTAACCTTGAAAAATAGGCCGACATTTAATATTACAAAAAGGATGATACAGCATCTGGAGATTAATTTTGTTATTCATGTGAACCTCTCCATCTGCCTTATTAGCAATTGTAAGCATGCTACCACTGTAAACTAAAAGTTAACTAGGTAAACCTCATATCAGAGGCGGTTTAGGGATAAAGCTTCTTGATTGAAAAGTAGTCTAATACTTTGTGTGCATGTTGGCCTGCTGCAGTAGCCTTTAGCTCAAAGACATAGCCTCAAAGGGCTGCTAGCATGATTGTAGACTCTTAGTATGAAAGCTTTTATATGAAGAGCATTTGACTTGAGTATTAAAAATAGGAAACCGCCTAAACTATAAGGCCAATCGAAGAGTCAAGACCTCCTTTGAGGCCATGACCTTACTTTGTGTATCCTTCCCAATGACTTATTCCAAAGTTGAATGGGTTTGTCATTGGTTTGTATATGCTACACCATTCCACCAAGATTGATTCAAATCAGGCCCGTAGTTTTTGTGTAACCTGCTGACAAACAACGATGTCTACTAGTAGTATATTATCAACAATGAGTTACGACATAAACCAATGTCTTTATTTATTATTATTTTCATTTTGATTAAGGCATTTTACTCAGAAACCACAAATGTAAACCCCATGGTGGCACTAGGAGAAAGGTAAGGTGATCTCTTAGAGTCATTTACATTTATCCTCTGGGGACCATGAATATCGGTAGAAGCAAAACGAAAGGTAATCCATCCATTCGTGTTTGAGACATTTGACTCCTATATGTATCCTGTATGTCCTTAAATGATGTGAAATCCAAACCCTCATTTGAGCTTTTAAACCCATATGAGGCGGTGACTTCTCTTTGCCCTGGTAGTTGTTGTGTATTAAAGGATTTTTGTTTCCTATTATAGTCTTTTAATGAGTGAGAACAGCGCGGCTTGATGAATCACTAATCCCTCATTGTCCCAGCAGTGAATTCAAGTTCATAGAGACAGACCTGCTTCTCTGGATATTTGGAGGAAGGCGTCGACGCCGCTCTCTCCGTAGTTTCCCTCCGAGGCCAGCGTGGAGACGTAGTTCCAGCCCATGGCTTTCACTATGTCCAACATGGCCTGGGCCTGGTAGGAGTCCGGAGGCACCACACGGGAGAAGAACTCGTAGCGGCTTTTGTCGCTCAGCTCGGGGGCCGTGGAGGCGTAGCTGATCTGGGGAATCTGAGACACACGAGAGGGTCAGTGATGACGAAAGAGCTCGGTCAACGGGAAAACATGAGCAGCACAATTAGGCCAATATGTGGAACCAAAGATAAAAAGGAATGACTAGAAGAGGCAGTGAACCGTATCAGGGGATGATGCATCACTTACTCACTGACAAAACCTTCACAGTGTCTAAATCAGGGGTTTCAAACTCAAGGCCCGGGGGCCAAATCTGGCCCGCGACTTCATTTTATGTGGCCCCGCAAGAGCTTGCAAAGAATATAATACGTTTATTATACGGTTACATGCCACTCTACAGAAGCAGGTTGCCCATACACTACATGTCCCACAATGCATCTCGTTTTGTGACATGCGCACTGAAGAGACTTGCAGTTATTTGCCCTGGACTTCTGCTTTCAGACTTAGTTAATTACTAAGTTATTATCCTATCCGATAATATAATACATTATTTTATATATATATTATATATTTATATAGTTACAACCGGCCCTTTGGGTGCAACCTTTATGCGAATGTGGCCCGCGATGAAATTGAGTTTGACACCCCTGGTCTAAATGCAGACTTTCTGTCTTAGAACTAATGAGTTGCAGTGCATTACAACCCCAAAATGTGACTTTCATAGAGAGCGCTTTGCTTGAAAAGCTTGTGTAAATCTCAGAACTGAAGCAACTTCCGATCTGGTGGATCATGTGCTGAGCTGAGCATTCAACGTCATAGTGAATACAGATGGTGAGACCCACAGCTGTAAAAGCATTTGTTTGGAGAAAAAAAGGATGAGAAGATTAATTTACTGGTGTGCTACTTCTTTAATGACACAGTTTATGTCGACAGTCTCCACCCTGACCCCGCTAATGCCGGTCCTCCCAGCGTGGCTTAACGTAGCGGGCACTCCGGATGGGGTGAGGAGAGAAAGGTAGACACAAGGGGTAGTGAAGGGAGAAGGAGAGAGGAGCGAGAGAACCATTTCACAGATTATCTGGAAGGATTATAGGGGTTTTAGTCAAATTACGTTAAGCACAGAGGGAGAGACAGAGATCAAGAGAGTAGGAAAAGGTTAGCATTTCTCAGCTGTAAGCCATACAATATATTTAATTCTGATGGCCACACGTGTTAACCCTGCCCAGTTGAATCTTACTGGTCATCCTCCACTTCGCTGACCATGACTTCATAAAGCTTTACAGAACAAAAAAAACATTCTTCCATCACGACTTCAACCTTTACAGTTCTTCAAGTGTCCGGAGGATATTTCCGTGCGCACACATTAGCCATGAACAAGAGGAAACGTAATCCCCTCCAAATTAATCCCGTAGAAGCATCTGCACCAATTCACTTTCTAAAATCAATGAGCCGTATCAGTTACACAGGGATGCATCTACAATGAAGTGCTGCTGAAATATTCCTCACTATCAGAGAAGGATGGAAACCGTCCAAGATATTCCAGGGAAGCCAAGGAAACATGACGGTGGTTTAGCCCTGCACTTAATGGTTTTTATTCAACTTTACCAAACAGAAACGAGTGCTGGTACTAGACAAAGATGTTATGACAGGTATTCATTTTTAATGTGTCAAAGGGAAATTGTTTTCAATCAATGGTTTTCTTTCTCAATTTGCAGCCGACGCTTTCAGAAAATGATTTTAACTGCACGGCTCTCCTGTACTGACTCATGATTCAGTCTAAGGCTCACATTTTTCTCATCGCAATGTCAACTCAGTGCACTGCCAAGGACTGCGGTTTAGCATTGAAGTCACTTTTTTTAATTGGTACCCTTTGTGTTCAGTTCAATGCTCAAAAAAGAATTCTAGAAATTCTTTCCTTTCATTTTTTATATAACAAGCAAATAGCTGTATTTTAGTACCTCTGAAAACATCAGTGTGAGAAATGAGTACACTAATATATATATTTATATATCACAAGTAATGTCTTCATCCTGATCTTAACAACATAATCAGATATGTTTCTCATTTGGTGAAAGCCTTAATATAGATTAAGTGTTGACATATCAGATCATATTTAATAAATATGTTAGAATATGTTAATATATTTGATAAATGTTTGGTATATACAATTTCAAAAATGTCAAATAGTCATTTGGAAAAAGGATAAAATTGCTAATACCGAATTATTTGAATTGCTTTGGTTGAATTTTTTTTAAATGTACGTTAATGTTAAAGAAGAAAAAGCATACAAATCCTCAAAATTAAACTTCTGGAATAATCATCAATATTAATAATCAACAATCTGCTTAGCAACTAAAGCATCCCAAATGGTAAAGTGAATTCACTATTGGATAAACTGAGAAACCAGTTATTTAACAAGCTTAACTGTTGATATAAAGTAAACATTATTTTATTGAATATCTGCTTCACATGCTATACAGTTTTGACTTTTTTCAATTACATTACTTGTCACTTGTTAGACGCTTTTATCCAAAGCGACTTACATACTCAATACTGTGGGCAATCCCCACAGGAGCAATTTGGGGTGAAGTGTCTCAGGGACACACCGACATGCTGACTGCAGAGGGGTTTGAACCTGTTCCCCTGATCCGAACCCTAACGCACTAACCCACTGCGCCACAGCCTCCCAAATACTCACCTTAAACAGCATGTGTGTTTGAGGCTGAAACATGCCCTGCTCTGGATGAGAGCAGATGTTTATTGTGCAGCTCTAATTGAGATTAAGTGTTTAAAAAAATATATTGGATGATATTTAAATAACTGTTATATTATCTTAATAGATTGTTTTGGACATAAAATGTCAAAAAGTTCAAATATTAGTGAAAATAATAGTGAAAAATGTTATTTCTACATTTTTTAATTGCTTATATTGAAATATATTAAAAATGTACAGAAAGAAAAGCATAAAATCCTCAAAATCAAACTGCTGGGATAATCATTAATAATAATAATTAATAAAAAAGAGTGAATGAACGGTTGGATCTACTGTATAGCCGGTTATTTAACACGCTTAGCAGTTGATAAAAGTAGACATTGTATTATTGTACATCTCATACACATACTGTATAGTTTGTACTTATAGCCAGGCTAAAACAGCATGTGTAGTAGAGGCTGAAGCATGCTCAACCTCGGGCAGTGAGCAGATGTTCAACGTAAAGTGAGCATCAGAAGAATCTGCAGAGCGGAGAGCAGCACATATGGACAGTAGCAGGAAACATACCATTTAGATAAATCTGCGCCCCTGTCCAGGATACAAGTTGCTGTTATCCGAGAACCAAAGCCATGGCGCTGCCCTGATGCTCTATTTTCAGCCCGGGGTCCTGAGCTGCTGAGAGGGGCTTAGTGGAGGGTGGGATCTATAATTCTGTAGTTAACATCTGCCCTGTATGCAAGCATCTCTCAAACCAACATCCTCACTCTGAAGAAACACCGCAGCGAGATACCTGATTGCACTTTTTTTCTTAACCGCATTTGGCCAATTTAAACCCCAACACTAGCTTCTTTTTTCTATACTTTTTATGTCAACGACAGCACGTCATAAAGTGGTACTTACAGAGATTCAATGTCCCATGATCGCTATAAGCACTGTAATCAATTATCGAAGGTCAATCATCTGTACATGGAGAAAAAGAACTACAATGAACACGCGGATTATCCTGCGGAAGCCACACATGACAAAGGATTTAAAATCCCATGAAGTGTATAGCGACTCATTCCAATGATTCCCCACTTTACATTGTCCCCCGTGAAGTGTGTATTGTATCCGTACGTCAGTGAGGAGAATATGTGCAGCGTAACCAATCAGAATATCCAAAGAAAATGGTGGGCAGACGATGTTATTAAATGTGAGTCGAACTCTTAATTAGGTTCGTAAAGTCCATAAGCGAATCCCAATTAAAACTCACCGTGTTCATGCTGCAAAATGAAGACCACATTTAATGATCATCATCCAAGTGGATACAATGATTAAATGAATGAGACTGTGCTCCTGTACATCTGAACTAGATCAGCGATGGGCTAATTTAACAGCACAAGCATGAAGAGTTTAGTTCATTAAAATAGGATCATCAGCTAGTTGAGAGCCAAAAGCTAAATGTGTGTGTTTGTGAGTTCAGCTTCACGAGAAGGACTCTTTCTGTGAATGGCATTAGTGAGATGTTGAAAACTAAATGAACTAAATAGAAGCGATGTATTTCTGATAGTTGCTCACTTTTTTGGCACACTCTTTCCTAGTTTAACTCCCGATTGTTTGGCTCGTGACGCATTGAAATCTATTTGGGCCAAGTGTCCTCGTCTGACTCATTGCATGTCTTTTGAAAACTCAATTTCTTATTTTCTTTTCGTACGAATGCCCAAACACAAAGATCGAGCGTCCTGAGAATGTCGAGGCCCTCAGGTTGGGAACCAGTACTTTAACTCATGTCCTTTTATTTTCTCCCTATGAATAGATTACAAAGAGACGACAGTGAGGGATAAAGGCTTTCACCTGGATTCACCCTTTGAGCTTGCATACTGAAAAAAGGCCACCGCGTTGAATATCATCTGCCCAATGAATGCCCCCCCGTTGGTTATCACGACCACTCTGAAGCTGAACCAGAGCAAACTGCACCAACAAGTCATAAACACGTGGTTAACATTGTGATTCAAACGGCAGTGGTGACCGGTAACTAAGTACATTTAAGTATTTTTTGACATTTTGGTCCACATTGACCAACTACATTACTAAAAATCTCTAACACGTATGAAAACTGGATAAACTTCTAACTATGATAACATATACTTTTGGTTCTTGAAGCAAATTGAGCTGATCAGTCTTGCATACTTTATATTTTATTGAAATGGCTCATTGTGCAGAATGAGTACTTTTACTTGTTGTACTTTGATGCTGATAATTGTGTACTATACTACTTAATCATAAGAAAAATTTGTTTTCATTTGTAAGTGAACATTTTACTTGTAATGGAGTATTTTAATACCATAGTATTTGTACTTTTACTTAAAGGAGCAGTAGGTAAGTTTGAGAAACCGCCTCGACTGCACAAAAATTCCAAAGTACACAACCCAAAAGAATCCGCCCCTTCTTCATACAGAGCACCTCCTCCAACACACGTGAACGCGCACAAGATCATGATAATGAATGTAAAACAAATGTATAACACAGTTATTGTCAGTGCTTATATGTTTGAAGCTAGCATGTTTGTTTTGTGAAAATGTATTACAACTGTTACGTCTAGCTGATGAGAGCAGGCTGCGCTGGTAACGTTACATATCAGCTCGGTGTGCTCCGTAAATAGTCGCCATAGTTGAAAAGCAACTCCGATATTGACTCTGGTTTGACTTCTCCTAGTTTCCACTTTCTTTTTCTTCATAATTTGCTCCATTACAGTTTTTCTTTTGCGACCGGTAGACGATGTTGAAGAAAACTCTGCCATGGTGAACGTGTCCTCTTGCAGCGGAGTGAGGTCAGCCCCGCTGCAGGAGGACCGAGGAGCTCACGGGAAACACGCCCGGCGCGCACAATGACTGCACGAGTGCGTGTGTGTGTGTGTGTGTGTGTGTGTGTGTGTGTGTGTGTGCACGAGATTGAAGGCTGACAGACAGGTCGGCCAACCAGTTATTTTAGCCGGCCCGGCTAAAATAACTGGTCGTAGTTTTTACAGTATTACGGCTTCCACAGATGAATTTTTTTATGGATTTTTTTTCAAAGCATAGAATATGCATTGCTATCAGGATATTATATCTATTATGTATCTCGAGCCGGTTTCTCAAACTTACCTACTGCTCCTTTAAGTAAAGGATCTGAGTACTTCTTCCAACACTGGGTTAAGAAAGCATCCTGGTCCTAATTATTATGTTAATTGATTTATTATGTTGAAAAATGTTAAAATGTACATTAATGTTAAAGAAGAAAAAGCATACAAATCCTCAAAATTAAACTTCTGGAATAATCATCAATATTAATAATAATTATATTGATTTATTATGTTAATTTATTTAACCCTAACCCTAGGGTCAGACTTCCTCCTTTGCACCCGTGAGAATAACTGTGACCACTAAAGGTTGAAGCTTAACTTCTTGTAATCATAACAGTGATCAAGCATTTGAATAGGTAATCAAGGCCTTCGGAGCGTGCTAGTGACTGTAGCAGCCGCTTCTTACCCTATGGGGCTGATAACACCCATTCAATCAGCTGATACCATTCAAAGGGGATGAAAGAACAACTGTCTGCTTTTTAATGGAGAAGAGGAGAAAGAAAACTCACCGCAAACAGTCTGAGCACATTGGCCACCATGATGGACACGGAGCTGCCCGACGCCCCGATCACCCCGACCACCCTCTCCGGTTTGGGGATGATGGGCGGCTCTCCGTTGGAACATCGCACGTCTGAGTTGTCCTTCTGGATGAGGGCCTGGACGAAGGTGAGCGACTGCTCCAGGGCGTAGGTGTCTCTGGAGCAGGTGTCCAGGATCCGGGCCCCCAGAGTGATGTTAGGCAGGAGGTCCGGGTCGCTGTTGATCTGGTCCAAGGCGTACAGCATGGCCTCCAATCTGTGGATCCCCTTCTCTCTCTTGATCTCCCCGCAGGGCACACCGGCAGGGCCCCGAGAGTGCATGGGGAACAGCCCGCCCAATTTGATGTCGCCCTCGATTTTGATGGACCCGGGCTGGTTGCCCTGCTGGGCCCACGAACCCGGGCTGAACCCCACCAGCAGCACCCAGATCAGCTGAAGGCATGTTCGGTACCTGGAAGGTGAGGTGAGCCAGCAGAGCCAATGGGATGAGCGGGCCTCAGATGTCATGATGATGACCGACAGACGGACTGACAGCACCGGGCCACTCCCTCTACCTTTGACACCTGAGGGCAGAAAGACTGATTAGCATCTCATCAGAATATCAGCTAGAGTATTTTTTTATTTTTAAATCTACAAATGATCAAACGACTATTGCAAACTACATTACTAGATACATTCACATTTGTATTTCGTGCCTCTACTGTGACATGTCTCCCTGCTTTAATGTTCAAAACCTTTTTATTTTCTCATACTGCCTGTCTGAAACCAGAGCCCAGTCTGCTCTGATTGGTTATCTGAGCGGCTCCGTTGGGATTGGTTAACCACTTAGAGATGTCCCACCCCTTAGCCTATCCAGACAATGGGTGTTTCTCAATGTCGAGGAAGGCTGCTCCAGAGCCACTATCTCAAGCATGCTACGTCATCGAGTGCCGCCGAAGGACTGTTCCAATGTCCAGCATACTTGGAATTCTACCGAGGCCGGCGTACTTCGTAGCGGGAAATTTCGAGGCTGCACATGTGTAGGCTCCGCGGTCTTAAAATCCCCACAATGCTTTGCGCACGGACCAATTTCCAAATCTTTGGCGGAAATCGCGCTCCATGTAAAGCGGGGCCTCGCATTTGACTGCACACCTGTTAGCCTGTACCACCATTCTTCGTTTTCCGAGGCTAGGAAGGATTCTTGCCTCGCTTCTGAAGCAAGTGACTCGGAAGACATGTCCTACCAAGGAAGGGTCCTCGACATTGAGAAACACCCAATGTGTGGCCAAAAGAAGCGTGAGTGTTACGTAGAAGTACACAATGGAGTCCAACAGAGGTGTTTCAGGCACTCAGAGTGTGTGGGAGAGAAGCTGGGATTTAACCCTTTGCAGACCATTTACATGCACAGAAACCTATATATCACACATACTGTAAGGAAAGGGACAACCCCAAAACGCATAACAGGACCCCTTTAAGTTTACCCTTTAGGCTGGAAGCTGGATAAATCAATAACTCAATCAAATTACTTTTATTTGGGTCCAATTATTGAAGCTATGTCAATGTGACGTATTTTCTTTTATATGTTATCTCACTTTTTAGTTGAAGCAAAAAAAAGATTGGCACTGAAGACATTTCAATAAGCCCAGGGTATAAAACTAAAATGAGAGGAAATGTGATGGTGTATTGCTTTATACATGAGAGCCATTATCTTTTTATTTTGCACCACTGGTTTGAAACTCGGAGTTTTAATAGTGTTTTCAGTTCTTTGGGCTTTTTTGAACATTGCATGTAAATGTTAAAATGGTGAATATCAGGAAACACAGAGTATAAATGCAGAAAAGATTTGTCAAAAAAGAAGAAAAGACAGGATTTAAGATCCACATGTATTCATCCTTAAAGAAGGCTGCAGCTGAGGAGAAGACGTGAGACAGCAGGATGACACTGAGTGAATATGGGATGCTTCTATCACAGAGAGCTGAGAGCCCATGATGGAAAACACTATAAATTTTGCAAAACAGAAAACATCAACTGAGCCATCGCAGCATGTCACGCTCCAGAGGCTGGGGCAGGTTCATTTCATATGCATTTAAAAAACCTACAAAACAGAGATCCCACAGACTGTGAAATGAAAATATTAAGAGTGACATTTGATGTAATATTTCCAGGCAGAATAACAAATAATTCATTTTTTATTTTAGTATTAAATCGAAATGTAAAATATGAATGAATAATGTGCATGCTTGCAATGCATACTTTTTATTCAACATCTATTTTAACGCTTAAAATCTTAATTGGATTGATGGAAATTTGCTGAAAAGGTTTTCTAAATAAGAGCAAAAATCAGCTTGCAGACAATACGTTCACATCCGACCTCCAAGTACAGACATTTCCTGAAAATACATTCAAACATATAAAAGTACTTCTTACCTGCCCATTCTTCATCGACCGCTCTTGATTGTATCCATCACATGCGTTTTCCCGACAGGCCTCCCATCCATGGTCCTAAATGTGATTATATATATAAATATCTAGAGGCAAGGCTCTCCTCTCACCACCAAAAGTAAATCCTTTATCATCTCAGACAGCTGCGTGCACTCAGAACAGAACAAAAACAATGGTTAAAGAAGAAGAACGGAAATGAAATCTCTTCAGGGTGAAGTGTCACGGGAAAAGTGGAGGAAAAAGCAAAACATTACAGCAGTGAGATTCTACAAATCACCGCCAAATCCCTTAAAAGCTCCCTCTCTCTCTCTCTCTGTCTTTTTCCTCTGTGTGCATCTCTGTCCAGGCACTCCCCCCTCTCCCTCTCCCTCTCTCTCTCGCCCTCTCTGCTGAACTCTCTCCTTGCTCGATCTCTCGGTGCACTAATGGCCACAGATTGGGATTATCATGCAGGCGTCTGTGAAGAAAGCACTAGGTGGACGACTAGCCCGCTCCTTTTTTTTTTTTTTTCATGCAGCTGAACCAAATGCACGAGCCCCCACCCCCCCTCACTTTGAGAGATTAGATGAGCAGCTATTTGATTCACGTGTACACACACACTCACAGGCCACACACACTCTCTACCCACACACACACTCACAGGCCACACACACTCTCTCCCCATACACACACCCACACACACTCTCTCCCCACACACACACCTGTCAACAGTGGCACAATGGTGGAGCATATCAGAGCGGTAAATAGGTCTGGGCCCCACAGAATGCATCTGGATTAGATTTATTATTGATTTTATTCGGGACCCTGGGAAAAAGAACCCCCCCCCCCTCCCCTCCCAGCTCTGTATCAGTTTGCAGCCGTCAATTAGATGCTTGAACGTAGCATCACTACTGCCGCCTGCTGTACTAATGTAGACAGAGTGCATTCAATATGAAATGTATCATGTGGTGATAAGGAAATAAAGCACGCAACACAAATTCCTTCACATGTTATGTTTAATTTCAAGACTTCTAGAAAAGCAGACTGAGGGAAACCAAGAGGGAAACAAGCACCTGTGGAAAAGGTTCAACACTACCCTAAGAAGACTGACTTCTCCAGGCCATCCTCCACTTTGGTGTACTCCAGGTGAGATTTGAAGTATTGGCTCTCGTAGCGCGGGCTGCTCCGCACAAACTCCAGATACTCAGGAGTTCCGGGGCAGATGACGTTGTCCGCCAGGAGGACGCTGCCCTTCCTAAGGAGGCCACACTCCTGATGGGAAGAAAAAAACATAATTTATCATGGCTGGAAAAAATAAAAGAGTTTTCTCAGTTTAAAAAACCAGCACTTGCCTCCATCAGTTTTGTGTCTGGGAGGTAACGATCTTTCCAGTGATCCAGGAACACCAAATCAAACGTGTCCACCCCAAACTGCTCCTTCATTTTGGGGATTAAGTCTCCAGAGGCTCCTTCGACTAACTGGATCTAGAAACAAGAAACAAGTGCACATTTCTTAATGTGTCAAAGTAAACAACTTTAAACGGCCTATTATGCTTATTTTCAGGTTTCATATTTGTATGTTGTGTCTTTACTTAATGTTTAAAAAGTGCATTTTTCTCATACTGCCTGTGCACCCCAGATCGTCCGCAGTATGCCCCATGTAAAAGTAATAATACCACCGTGTAGAAATACTCAGTTCTACGTCAAAGTTTGTATTTCATTTGTTACTTTAGTCAAATGATAAGCTTCAGAATCTCTTTATTGTCATCATGCGAGCCCTGGATCGTGAGTCGTGGCTGTTGCTGTGGTCCTGGATCATAAGTCCTGGATGGATATCCTCGTGGATTCATCTTCCTATTATACACACATGCATTTCCAAACATTTGGTCTACCTATGCTGTAAAATGTATTATCTTTTCAATTTACACACGGCATCTATTGCACGTCTGTCCGTCCTGGGAGAGGGATCCCTCCTCTGTTGCTCTCCCTGAGGTTTCTCCCATGTTCCCCTTTAAACTGTGGGGTTTCTCTGGAAGTGTTTCCTTGTGCGATGTGAGGGTCTAAGGACAGAGGGTCTAAGGACAGAGGGTCTAAGCACAGAGGGTCTGAGGACAGAGGGTCTGAGGACAGAGGGTCTAAGGACAGAGGGTCTGAGGACAGAGGGTCTAAGGACAGAGGGTCTAAGGACAGAGGGTGTCGTATTGTCATACTGATATTCTGTACAAACTGTGAAGTCCACTGAGAGAAATGTAACATTTGTGATATTGGGCTATATAAATAAACATTGATTGATTGATTGATGCTTAGACATTTTGTTAGGTTTAATTTATTTTGATATTGCCAGATCCTACTTCATTAGACAATTTATGTTTGTATATAATGAGAGCCTGAAAAGTAACTATTACCTTATCTTGTCAAATAAATACATTGCGTAACAGCACACTGGACTGTACACATTAATGACATGTTGTGCGACTCTACCTTGTCCTCCAGTCCCGCCCAGGCGATGACTTGTCGAGCGATCACAGCGAATTCGGGGTTAAATTCAAGAGTGATGAGTTTGGCGTGGGGGGGCAGGAGGCTGGCGATGCGCACCGTGGAGTATCCGCAGTACGTTCCCAGCTCCAACACTGTGGCCGGGTTCACCTCAGACACAACTGAGTCCAGGATGCAGCCTGTGGAAATACAGAGACACAAAGAAGATTTGATTAAACACAGCTGAGTCATGTGAGGTCATTTAAAAGATATAATATGATGAGGAGCAGAGGTGGAAGAAGATATATTTTTTTTTTACCTTTATTTAACCAGGATAGGTCTCATTGAGATTAAAAATCTCTTTTTCAAGAGAGTCCTGGCCCAAGAATGGTAACAGCACAGTTTCAGACAGTTTTACAGTTACAGATAATTAAAAAACACACAATCACAACACAGTCAAACACCAAGTTTAGCCAAAGCATTTACAGACACAGCGGCCTGCTTCAAGATCAGTTAAAGTTGCTTTGAGTGTGTTTAATGAGACCAGCTCTCTGAGTTTCAGCTCAGTTTGAAGCAGGCTCCAAGCTTGAGGGGCGGCGTAACTGAACGCCCTTTTCCCAAGTTCAGTACGGACCTTTGGTTCAGTTAAAAGGAAAAAGTTCTCGGAGCGAAGCCGATAAGATCCAGTGCATTTTCTATGTATGTACATCCTTAGATAAGGGGGAAGAGCACCAAGAATAGCCTTATATATAAGGATGTGCCAATGTTTCAGTCTACGCGTGGTCAGGGAAGACCATCCAACACGAGTGTATATATTGCAGTGGTGCGTCAAGGATTTGAGGTTTGTGATGAATCTCAGTGCACCGTGGTAGACGGTGTCCAGCGAGTGAAGGCACTGAGAAGAGGCATTCATATAAATATTCATATTTGTAACAGTAGAAATACCAGAGTGTAGGAATACTCTGTTACAAGTAGAAGTCCTGCAATCAAAATGTTACTCAAGTAAAAGTATAAAAGCATTGGCATCAAAATATACTTGAAGTAACCAAAAGTCCTCATTATGCAGATTGGTCTATTTCAGAATTGTACATATCAATAAAGTGTTCTCACAGCTGGTAAAGGTGCAGCTAGTTGTAATGACTTTGTATACGTGCAGGGTAGCTTGTGAAATCACTCCAGGTGAAAGTGTTATTTAAGTGTTGATTATATTTCAAATCATTAATCCAAATCTGCAAAGTAACTAAAGATATTCAAATGTAGTGAAGTAAAAGTACACTATTTTCCCTTAGAGTAGAAGTACAAAGCAGCACAACATTGAAATTGTTAGAGCCACAAGGAAGTCAGGGTTATTATTTCGAATTATAATTTGATAAATGATTTAATGATGGAAAATGATTTGTGTTGCCGTGGTGAATATGTTTTGATGAAGTGATTGTTTATTTTATATTGTAAATATGATTTGTTTCCGTGTACCTTCCGGTATGTATTTAATTGAGGACAGCCGGTGTGCTCGGACACCTGATGAGACGGGGAGCGGAACAGTTTTTCGACCGCAAATTGCAGTATAGTTTATATAGGAAAGCCACGCCGAAATATTGTTTTAAATTAGTTATTTTCAGACTATTTAAGTCAATACTTTTTTGGTTAATAAATGACATTTTTTTGACTGAAAACCTTCGGCTGCTTATTGTTTCTGGATTGCGTGTCGTCAACCCCGCTCTATAGTGGCAAGAGGAAAACTTGGATGCCATTACAGAAATATTCAAGTAAAGTACAAGTACCTCAGAATTGAACTTAAGTACAGTACTTGAGTGAATCCACTTAGTGACTTCACACCACTGATGAGGAGACAGTACCTTTCTCATCCCCCACATTCATGGCCCACTCCTGGTTCCTGCAGTACTGATCGATGGCTCTCACCACGCTGCGAGGGTCCCCTCTGGTGGCGTTCTGCTGTACTGCACCCAGGATCCTCTGAACAAAAAAGACCATACTTTAAAAATGTTAAAAATGTCTTTAAAGTCAGCAACAACACAACATTGAATATTCATGCACACATATATTCTCAGATGAAAATAAAGCAGGGATTAGATATAATTTATTATGTTGATTTATTTCAACTACATACTTAACTGTAAGTACAATGTTGATTGTACTATATTTGAGTCTTTTCTTTTCATGCCACTTTCTACTTCTACTCAACTATATATTGTATTTTTTTATTTCAATTTCATTTATTTGAAAGTTTTGTCTTACTTTTACGTTTTTGTAGAGAGCAACTTCTTGATCGTCGAAAGTGATTCTTCATTTAAAAACATGAACACTTTTGTATTGATATATATTTGTTGTATTATTATTATGTTAAGGTTCATTGTTGTTTAAACAAATACATCGTGATGCTGTCCCTGGGTAACATTGACAGCATTTCTAACCATTTTAAGTTTTTACAAATCAACTAATTGCTCAATGCAATCAATGAATAGAGAAATTAATCAGCACTACCTAACTAAGTGTTTCTGTTATTATCTAGTTCAGACACAACTCACATTTAAAATGTTTATAGACAGCAGCATATAGTTTGAGTTTGGCGTCTACGCTTCGGCCTCATCCCTCCCCGCCGATATTTTTCACATCGAACAATGAGGATCATTAGATAACGGGGACTACAGGTGCATGCTGGGTGGTGGTGGTGGAGCAGAAAGGAAGCAGCGTAGCAGAAGCAGGACAGCAGCAGCATTATGAGGCAGAGGGAGAGAGAGCAGCTTAAAAAGAGCGCCCGATTAGTTGGTTGCATGAGGGGGTGCTCATGGTGAGTGCCTGATGTAGCTCGCAGGCTTCACTCCAATTATTACACTGAACAAAAATATAAACGCAACACTTTTGTTTTTGCTCCCATTTTTCATGAGATGAACTCAAAGATCTAAAACATTTTCTATATACACAAAATAACCATTTCTCTCAAATATTGTTCACAAATCTGAAAAGATCTGTGATAGTGAGCACTTAATAATAATAATTATAATCCATCCCACCTCACAGGTGTGGCATATCAAGATGCTGATTAGACAGCATGATTATTGCACAGGTGTGCCTTAGGCTGGCCACAATAAAAGGCCACTCTGAAACGTGCATTTTTGCTTTATTGGGGGGGTCTGGGAGGGTCCGAAAACCAGTTTGCACTTCGCACAGCCATTGAAGAGGAGTGGACCAACATTCCACAGGCCACAATCAACAACCTGATCAACTCTATGCGAAGGAGATGTGTTGCACTGCGTGAGGCAAATGGTGGTCACACCAGATACTGACTGGTTTTCGGACCCCCCCAGACCCCCCCAATAAAGCAAAAATGCACGTTTCAGAGTGGCCTTTTATTGTGGCCAGCCTAAGGCACACCTGTGCAATAATCATGCTGTCTAATCAGCATCTTGATATGCCACACCTGTGAGGTGGGATGGATTATAATTATTATTATTAAGTGCTCACTATCACAGATTTTTTCAGATTTGTGAACAATATTTGAGAGAAATGGTTATTTTGTGTATATAGAAAATGTTTTAGATCTTTGAGTTCATCTCATGAAAAATGGGAGCAAAAACAAAAGTGTTGCGTTTATATTTTTGTTCAGTGTATATCTAGAAAAAGGCTGCTGCATATCAGCTTGAAGTGAAGATCAAGATTACGAGGCTATTTGTAATCATAGATTCAGCAAGAGGCAATATCCTGACCAAATGTTAACCAAGCATCATCATATAAGGCAGGGGTGTCCAAACTACGGTCTGGGGGCCAAATGCGGCCCGCGGACAATTTTGAATGGGCCCTCAGCAAATTCTAAAAGTATAATGGAATGCGGCCGACAAATGAAACTTGTGCTTGTCTTATCGTGTACTTCTTAACTATATATGTAAAAATATGTGGTGTCTAGACATTTGTGTTAAGTTAATTTATTTCGTTCAGTCCTTTTGTCTTTTGCTTTGTCTTGTGATTTCCTGTTTTATTTTGTAGTAACCTTTCCCTCTCGTTTCAGAGCATTCCTGCCCTTGTGTGTTTTTCCCTCCAGTGTGATTGTCAGCCCCTCCCTTAATTGTTGCCACCTGTGTCCCCTTACCTAGTGTGTATATAAAAGCCTCATCTCAATACCCCTCCTCGACTCCTCTCTTCCCCTCCTCCGGGACTTGACCCGGAAATCTGCGATCAGGTCGGCGATATACCTCACCCCTAGTGAGCGGCCCAGCCCTTCGTATATTTTTCTGTATGTGGCCCTCGGTGAAAAAAGTTTGGACACCCTGATCTAAGGCATAACTATATTGTTTTTTCCTACTACTCTATCCTCAGCATGTTTTCTGATCCTGCACTCCTGGCTGCCATCAGCTGATCACCACCATGACCTGCTGCACAGCTGTCTCTTGTTTCCTCAAGAATCTGTTCTTTACAGGCAGCAGCTTCTCAAGTTGTCAAGCCTTTCTAGGTAGTGGTCCGCCTGTGTGTCTTTTAACCTGTTGCTGATTCACTGTTTGTCTAAGGGTTGTACTGGGCTTTCTTTGCTTAACCTAACCTCAAAATCTGCACGATCATGTGTTTTTACTGATCCTGCGTCTCAGGACAGAGGTCTGTGCGTATCGACAGACTCTTTCACTCTCCTGTTTGTTTTGTTCCACCAGTAACTGTGGGAAAAAGTGTGACTGAGTCTCAGGACAGCATGAATAGAACGTCCAACCTGAGCAGAGTTTTAATCAACTAGCAAAAACAATACCACAGCAGAGGGTGTGCAGAATGGCCCAAATCTACGTTTTTTTTTAAAGAGCTTGCAACATAATAATATTTTTCAGAACTGAGAGCTAAAGAAGAATAAATTACAATCTGTACAATTACTGCTTTTATTCATATACAGAGCCAAACTGTAAATGTGTGTGTGTGTGTGTGTGACCTAGCATTACTATCCTTGTGGGGACTTAAATCTGTTTACAGTCACGTGTGGGGACTCGCTTCCCTTATGGGGACAAAAGGAATCATTAATTTTAGGGTGAAGACTTGGTTAGGGTTAGGCATGTGTCGGTTATGGTTGAGGTAGGGTTAGGATAAGTCTCCAGGAAATGCTTGTAAGTCAATGTAATGTCCCCTGAAGTGATGTATACATGGTGTGTGTGTGTGTGTGTCTTTATAAAGACGGATGAAGAAGCTTCGACCCTAACTAATTAGCTCAACATTTTATTTTCTCAGGAAACAATGTATAAGTGTGGATTAACACATTTGTCCCATATACTCTCTATACATATATTTGTGCACATGCTTGTAGACTTGTGTACGTTTGATGTAACTATAGGAAATGCTTTATCGTCAAGTATGGTTAATACAAATCACATTTGGGCTCTGCTTTATGTTTGTGAATTTGTGTTGGTGTTTTTTTCATGTATAATTTACGAGATACGTTTTTTTGTTATTGTTTCAATCTACAATCTTTTAAGCAGCTTTGAGAGCATTATTTAACCACATTCCACTTGTAAGAAAACAAGCCAAGACAAGATCTAACCTGAACCCATAGACCTTTCATTCAAATCACTGTAGCTGCATTTCATTAAGTTGTCTGGCTGCTCTACTGTTAGACATGCTGCTTCACTGGGACACTGTAACAGAACCATTGTGTATGTGCAGTGACATCTGTGCTTCTACTGCTATGACAAGTTCATCTAATGATCTAATCTAATCAAATTGAATTGAATTGAATCTCTAGCTGGTTAAGTAACCTCCAGTCAAATGTAGCATTTTATGTCTGTGCAGAGAGATGTAAAGATTTAAGCTGTAAAAATACCACAGTGGTGAGAAAAAAAAACTGAACAGAGGCGCAAAGTTTCTAATTAGATGTGACAACACCCAGGACAGATGTATGTTCACTAATAAACATAGTGATGAAGAAGTTGTGAGAAACATAGAACTTCTACCTTTGACTACACAATGTGTGTGACGTTTATTACCTTCTAAAAATATAGAGGGACAACTGTTGCTATGGCACTCTGAACATTCTAAGGTACCATAGCAACACACTGGCACTGTCCAACTGAAGGTAAAACATAACAGAAAAGCTTATGTTTAACCACAGACAATGGTCCATTATGTCCTTGAAAGGGCACATGTTCAGGTTCATATTTGTATTTTTAGCGCAGGGCTATTCAAATCCGGCCCCGGGGTGATATTTACTGGCCCTTTGAGTATAATGTTAAAAAGTGATCTACTTATTTTTTTTCTGCCCAGAGTGCCTTTATTCTAGAGAGGCTGTTAAATTGAGAGATAGAGGGGCAGACATTGCTTGAAAACTTCGGCGGGCTCGGGTTTCGAACCCACATACTAGCTACTGTCGTGTATTGCATCTCTGTGTGAATGATTAGATCATTTCACCTAAATTAAATCAAATGAAATGATGTTGATGGTTAAATTAGCTTCACATGTAGGCCTACTGAGTTCTGAACTTGCCATTTAGATCTATAAAAGGCCTTGTGGCTATGTTGTTTGATTGAATTAAACACAATATATGCACTCCACTATGCTGTTGAAGTATTTACTGTATCTGAAGCTCTTAATTATGATTGCTCATATTTCAAGCCATCTTTTTTCCGGCCCCTTGCTTTGGATCATTTTCATCAACCGGCCCCCATTCCAAAGTAATTGAAATGCTCTGATTGGTTAAGTGGCCAGCTTTGTTGTGATTGGTCGACCGCTTAGAGATGCCCCGCCCCTTAGCCTATCACGTAAAATGTGTTAAAAAGTGCGAGTGTTACACAGTGATGTCACTATGTCACGGAAGTACATGGCCGCGTTTCAGGCTGGGGGGGGGGAGTGTGTGGGAGGGAAAACATTTATACTAGCAACGTGGCTCTATGGCTGTCTTTCAGTTAGTTCATCACTAATTACATTTGACTTAGTGTGTGGAGTCTTCTCTTTTTGGAATGTACTAAGTTTCATCGTTACCATGTCTCAGTCTCTTCCACCTGTATGATCGTTAATGTTCATTAGTGTGTTGGGGCGCTGGTGAATACTGTAGGATGTGAGGCCCACCTGAGGACGAGTGGACTGGGTCACAGTGTCCAGTATCCGCTCCACAATGACATCATGCCAGATCAGCGCCAGTCCTGCATGATACTGCACAACAGCTGGGATTAGCCATCTGTAGAGAGCATACAGGAGAGCAGCTCCACCGGTGATACTGTACAGAAGAGTCAGCCACATCCTGCAAGCAGAGAAATAAACATGACTTCAGCATGGTTATATATACTGATGCCGCGTCATAGAAACTGTGAAACACATCTGCAGGAAAGAAATGAAAGCTCTCATATCTCCCCTCTCTTTGTGTGAGGCTAATGAGATGGGTGTTTACTATGCAGCGAACAATACACTCTCACTGCTCCTGTTTTCATTATCAGCCGCTGCCAGGTCCACGCCGCACACCCACACGCATCCCAATGTGCTGGTATCACTGTATGATATCATTTCATATCCACTGCAATTAGAGCTGGTAAACACACAACACAGGCCCACTCACAGAAACAATAAATGTGTTGATGAATTGGAGTAAAAAAAAGGGGGAGAAAGGCACAGCCAGAATCCTCACACAAGGGCTCTTTCTGTGGAGAAGCTGTGAAGAGAACGGCTGGAAACATTACCTTGCACGTATAATGTAACTGTGAGAGAACAGCAGGGTTTGAGGTAATTACTTTTGATGTGGAGTTTGAGTCGCATGGCAACTGGCTGAGGGTTCAGATGTGTGTCACAAACAGAGAGCGCCAGTACTCCTTAACCTTTACTTTGGCGTCTTCCTGACCAACACACCGTGAGAGATTTACAAACAGAGAGCAGACTGGCATGGTTTGGTAAACACATGCTTTTCATGTTCTCATCACTGAGCAGAGAGATGTTTACCAAGTTGAATCCTGTGCATATGATTTAAAAATCCCATCTCGATATATTTTTTAAATAAAAAACAGGAATATAAAGTTGATCAAAACATCTCAAATGTGTTCATTATTTCAGAAGCAGAATACTTTCTTTATCCGGGGGAGTGACAGTTGCTCCATTTTAAAATGGTATGGACAAATACATGAATACAAAAACAATATACAAATAGTTTTTTTAGTACTATTTTTAGGTAGAATAAAATAAAATGACAAAATACAATTAATTTAAAAAAGTGGTGTTAGAGTGGGAAGGTCCAATAAAGAATAAAAATAAAATAATATAAAATAGAATAAAACATTTAAATCAAACATAGGAGTTAAAGTGAAAAAACTAAAATAAGGGGTAATTATATAAATGTACAAAAAAATGTACAAAAATATTTATACAGACACAAGATAAAATGCATGATTTAAGATATAATATATTAGTTCCTAAAATGGCCTGACTGAAGAGTGTCACCAGCTATGTCAGTTTGGCACTGAATCAGTCAAGCCAGTTTCACAACACAACGAGTGCACACACACTCCAGCTCAAAACAGGAATTAGTAGCAGCCTGAGCCGTGGTCTCAATTGTGCAACACAGGAACAAACCAGGTTAGACAGACAATAACACATGGTGCTTTCTTCAAGGGTCTGTCTTTAAAATCTGAACAGAAATCAGACTTACATGTGAGGGCAGGCGGCGCTCCCTGTCTTCTCTGCCCTCCTCTCGCCGTGAGAGGAAAATATGTGAGGCTTCTAGCAGGCGGACATATGCCTGCCCTCATGTGAGACTCCTCCCTCCTTCTTCCTTCCATCCCCCTCTCCGTGCTCTGCTGAGAGAGCATGAACACACACACACACACACACACACACATGCTCGAGGATCCCTTGGCATGTATCTAGGCTCACTCTGAGTGTTGTTGCAACCACTACTGTGCATGTCTAGATGTTTGAACTGATCATTTATTCATTTAATTTCGATTACATTTTCTTTCTGAAAAGCACCTAAGATGTTGTTACTAACACAGACTGCTTTTCTTTTAAAATAATACAACCCTCCCCAGTCCCCTCCTGGGGGTTTCCCTTCAAGATGACCGAGTGCTGTCTGAATACATCCATCTCATACTTCAGACTGGCGTACCGCTACCTTTCACACAAGCAGTGAGGTCTTGTTTTAAAAATAACTGCAGGAGAAAGAAAAAGCAATTGATGTCAGTTTATTGATATTCAAGATAGCTGTGAGCATAAAACAAGGCAGTTTTTGAGTCAGACAAACGTTCTCTTTGGTCATTGCTATGCCTTCATCAGAAGTGACGGACATTTAAAGAGGCCCTACTGTGCTTTTTGAGTTGTTCCTTTCCTGTAGTCGTGTGTTAAATAGGTTCTTGTGCATGTTAATGGTCTGCAAAGTCTCACATCCCAAAGTTCCCTGCAGAGGGAGTTTCTCTATCACACTGCCAGAAACGCCTCCTTTGGACTTGAACATAGTGACATCACGATGCAACACTGCGCTTCTATTAGCTAGTGCTCCAGCACAGTGTATGTGATAGGCTAAGGAGCGGGACATCTCTAAGCGGTTGACCAATCCCAACGGAGCCGGCCAGCTAACCAATCAGAGCAGACTGGGCTCTGGTTTCAGACAGACGGTGAAAAGAGGTGCTGCAGCACAGGCAGGATGAGAAGAATAAAGAGCTTTTTGAATATTAAAGCATGTGAACAGTGTCACAGTAGAGACACTAAATACACATTTAAACCTGACATTATCACAATAGGGCCCCTTTAAAATACTAAAAGACAAAGGAAGCTGATTACGAAAAGGTTACAAAATGAATGTAATAAATATCTATAAAGCTGTGCTCGTGATGCCAGCACCAGACAGACTGCTGTTCATCCAACAGTTGTCCAAGTCCCATGTCAGCTAGTCCACTGGGCGTTGAACAAGTCAGGACTAGAAGGAGATCCAGGGGTGTTTCAGACACTGGGCGGCTGTGGCTCTTTTCTCCGGCAGCAGCTCCAACATGGTCACGAGGAACGAGCTGAACTGCACGGCTTCCTCCCGCGGCCACTCGTATTTATCCAGCAGGATCTCCAACAAACTCCACGACTTCAGCTTGGAGATGTGTCGCAGTTGTCCTGCAAAGGGATAGAAGTAGACGGAAACACTGCTTTGGTCTGCTTTAGATATGAAAGCCGGGAAAGGCCGTTTTTTTATTTTGAATCAATGTGTAAAACTGACATAATAAGCTTATATTTAAGAAGTCTGATAAAAAATGACACTTCTTGACCTCCTCTTGGCTCTGCTTTAAGGCTTTAGATAATCTAGTCAGTGACGCAAGATTTTGGCAAACCACAGGTCGTTTCAGCAAAAGGGGCTTTCCTATTGGCTGTTCTTAAAATGCTAATGCACATCCCTTAAGATGGTGAAAGCCTCCTTTAACCTTTGAATATCTACGCATAGCTATTCCGTGATTGGCAACAACTACCCACACTGCAAAGCAACCCGAAAATGGAAGATGTACAGTTTAAAATAAAGTCTATAAATAAAGAGTGTATAGAACAGGGTCTTAACAAAAGTCTGAAAATTAACGCAATATTGAAAAAGCGTCTCAGCGAGAGGAGTTACAAGTAGTTAAGCTTTCTCCTAACCGTAGCCAAAGGATTAAAAGCCCACACGTTTGCAAAGAAAGCAGGACAGGAATTCCTATGCAATTTAGCAGTATAACGCTGATGTTTAAAAAGAATGACAAGTACTGTGGTGCGAAGAGCTGCAGAAGAAGGCCTTTATTTTCCAATTCTGATTAAGCTTTGAAGTTTATATCTCAAAGATCGGTTGTGTTATCTTTGGCTTCACATATATAGCGATAACCGGTAGTTCCAGGAGTGTTTTTTGATCTCAATTCCAAGAGATTCCCATTTGGAGTTTTTTCCCCGGATGTCATCAAAGACATTCAGTTTGTAGTATTGCATATTCAAAGGGCTTTCATCCGTGTGCCTTATGCATGTGTTACTATATTTGACTGATAGTGACTTTACAGAGATTTATTTAAATGACATTCTTTAAGATTATTACTTTAAATGAGGGCTGCCAATAGATTCAAATATTTAAATCGCGATAAATCAAGTGGACAAATATGATTGCTTTATACAAAACGTATGTTTTTTATTGTTGCAAACAATCCAATTTAAGGTAATCTTGTCAAAATAATTAGTGCTGCGTTAAGAAAGTTGCGTTAAGGAAGTTGTTTTAAAGAGTTATTATCGCTTTCATTTTGACAGCCCTACTTTAAAGGTGGGGTAGGTAATTCACTTCAGAAACACTTTTTGTTATATTCCATGGAATGCTCTTAACATCCCGATAGCAATGAATACATTAAATGCTTTGACAATAAATGTATACAAAAATGTCATCTGTGGAAGCCGTGGCGCTGTAAAAAGCACGACCAATCATCTGAGCCGGCCCGGCTAAAGTAACTGGATGGCCTACCTGCCTGTCAGACTTCCATCTGTGCACAAACTTATCTCGTGCCCTCATTGGTCATATGCGCGTTCGTGTGTGTTGGAGGAGGGGCTCTGTAAGGAAGTCTGAAGGAAGGGGAAGATTTTTTTCGGCTGCGTACTTTCAAATTCTAACGATCACGAGCCGGTTTCTCCATTCTTACCTACCCTACCTTTAAATACTGATAAAGCAAATAAATTGTTGATATACAATTTTTTCAAATCAATAAAGTATACCTTACCTTTACGGTTGAAGAATCGTTTGGAATTTCTCCCTGACAGTGCAAACTGGGATGGGAGGGATCCCAGCAGCTCAATGATGTGGGCAATGTGATCTAAGGTCAAAGCACACTTATTCTAGCGAAATGAGTGAAATCAAGATCAGAAGGGATGCAGTGAACAATACAAACCTTCCTCGCGGGAGAATGTGGCTCCTGATTGTGGATCGAACAGATAGTCCCCTGTGGCCAGCTCGAAAGCCTACAGTAAACAAGAAATGGCAATAATGGAATGAAACAGGAAGAGAAGAGAGGAAAAGCACATGTAAGGGTTTGTATTACCATGCAGGCGGTGCTCCAGATGTCAGACGGTGTGTCGTAATCAGCCCCGATCAGAACTTCTGCAGAGCGGTACTGACACGTCTGGATGTCTTCAGTGAAGTGTTTGTGCTGAAGACAAGAGACAGAAGATATTAATTGTTCACTATTAAATCATGTGCATTTATATTATCAACACTCCTCAAAAAGGTAGTTGTATTACTCTTACATATGTAACTTTTAACATGAAATTAAAGACTGTTACTATCTCTGATCATATGATAATTAGTTCCTCAAGGCTCTATCCTGGGGCCTCTTCAGTTTAACATCTACATGCTTACACTGACTCAGATTATGGAAAACAATCACCTTAACAAAGGGTTAAAGGATTTATGTCTCAGGAGAATTTGGAGAAAAAATCATCGATGCATTTTTCTTGAGTTGACTTGATAACTGTAACTTTGTCTTTACAGGTTTCACTAAAAAAAAAGAAAAGCGATCGGTCCAGTGTAACTCTCAAGACTTTTTTAGTATCTTTTATTTTACGCAGCACTGTATTCAGAATCAGAATACCTTTATTAGTCCCACGGAGGGGAAATGTGCGTAGTTACAGCAGGAAAAAGAGCCACAGACAGCTTAATGTCACATATGTTGAATATGTGACATGCATTTAAAAGTACTAAGTTATGATATAATAAAAAATAAAAAATTACATAATATAAAAAAATACACATCCTGTAACAGCTCTTAGGATTTAACAGCCAGGTATATATTACATAGTTATTAACGGCATCTATATTGCACATAGTTTGTTGGTATTTAGCAGCAAGGGGTGATATAGTCTGTGTGTGTGTGTGTGTGTGTGTGTGTGTGTGTGTGTG
>CALSBZ010046870.1:2684288-2703518 GCA_943591055.1 Gobionotothen gibberifrons | reverse complement strand
CTCTAAAAATGACTAGTATGCATGTTGAACAAAGGAATAGGGGTCACACTGACACATTTCAGGAGTTTGATCTCATCCAGTGCCGTCTCTGTGAAAGTTTGAGCACTCTTCACTACCTTCAGAGCCACAAAACGCCCGTTCCTGCATGCAAACAATTATGGCAGTTAGCTTCTATTATGTTTAGATCATCTCTATGTTATGTTATCATGTTAAATATGGTGTTATTATTAAAAGCTTAAATGTTTACTTACACCATATCCCAGCACAGCCATACAGTAGAGAAGTGGCCCCATCCCAACTTTTTTACCACTTGGTAACGGTCAACAAAAATATCTCCAATCTCTACATGGTAGTAACCACCTGCGACACAGTGAAGACGAAGAAGACAACGAAGAAGAAATTGTTTATTAATCAATTAGGGAAAATTCCATTTCACTGTGTTGATTTTAGTTCACTTTTGTGTGTATAGTTTCCGGTTTTCGCGTGTTTACAGTTCTAGGATTTCCCGGGTCTGCCCTCCTGTGTCTCCTGAGTGTTCCCGGGTTGTTTGTCACTTTTCCTTTTGTTCCTCCTCGCCTGCTCCTGCCATTTTTTATGTTTTACCAGCTTTTAATTTAATAAAAGCTCGCCTTCTGTTTGTATCCCCACACCAGAGTCCTGCATCGGGTCGGGTACCCGGGTGACCCGCAAAAAAAGTGATTCGTGGTAGGGCTGCACGATTTGGGGAAATAATCGAATTGCGATTTTTCTGACAGATATTGCGATTTGTGATATTTGTTTTTAACCCAACGGAAGTTTATTGTAAAATGCGGCCATATCTCCGGCTAGGAAGGTCGTATCAACGTGCTCCCGTCTCTAGCAACCGCGCAGCCCGAGCTACGAGTGAAAGAACTAAACTTACATGAAACTTCCGTTGGGTTGCTTTAAAGTCAAGCTTCAGTTTAATATCTCTTCCTCAAGAGTGAAATCCAACGTCTGGGAGGCTTTTGGTGTCATCCTAGATGGAGAAAATAACCAACATCCCACGCTTTTTGAGACAAATACGCAACTGCGTATGTTAATAATTGCATGTTTTCACTGGATATGCAGGTTCGGGTCGGTTTGCGGATCTTGTGCCGACGCGTCGGGTCGGTTTGCGGAACTAATTGGCAATATGTGCGGATGGCGGGGCGGGTTCGGTATTGCATGTCGCGGGTGCAGGGCGGGAGCGGGTCTTGAAAATCAGACCCGTGCAGGACTCTGCCCCACACCTGCCTCCCTGTTTGTAATACTTTTGGGTCCGCATTCCAACCTTGACATGTTGTTAATTGACATTAGATGATTCACTCTGAAGTCCTAAAATACACAAACAAGACCGTTACACACTTAATGTGAAAGTGAAAGAAAAGTGTCAAAGAAATGGGGGGGTTTCGTGCCTTGCTTAAGGACACATTGGCAGAGCAAAAAGGAGGCATCTGGCATCTCTCCATGCTGGTAGTACTTGGTCTGATTGGAAGTCCCGAGCCAAGTCCCTACAGACTGAGCTACTGCTGCCGAAATACATGAAAGAGTGTTGGAGTTGGTGTTTGGGTGCTTACCGATCCCGTAGTCTTCTGGATTCTCCTGTTGCTCATCGAAACCTTTCAGAGGCTCAGGGGAATGAGGTTGTTTCTGTACAGCTGGAGGGCTGTGGGCAGGCTTTGGGGACGCTTTAGGAGCCCCTGCTGGGCGTGGGGAGGGGTGAGGACTGGGTTTGACGGTTAGATCAGAAGAGCTGGCTGTAAGGAGAGCCGATATAGCGGCAGCATATGAAGACGACATGTTCAATGGGGCCTGAAGAGTCCGAGCATAACTGAAGATGAAGATGAGTCCAGAAGACAGCAGCACTCAGGGAGAAAGCTGCAACAAAAAAAAGTTCAATCATTATCAGAAACAAGAGTTCACCAGCGTGTGTGTCTCTGTCAGCTGGTGTGTGCTTTAAGTCACTGTTTGCAGGAGCATTGACATTTTAAAGAGGCACTGAAAATGTGTGTTTATTTTTAGCTGGATGAATGGCAAGTCAACGTAAATAGCTCCTGACACTGACCCAGCTGCAACCGAACTCTTCCTGATAGCGCATGGACTACCGTGTGGACGCCTCAGTTGTAAACATGAATGGGTAACAGTTCAAAGTCATTCTTGAAGAAAAACAAGACACTATAGGTCTAGCAACATGGGGGTTTGAGATGTTTAACCATGTGATTTCATTGCAGGTGTTTGTCTGTCTCTGTGTACTCAAAGGGGTGGCCCGTATACACATGTATATCACTGTCAAAGCACTCTAAATGTATTTATTGATTAGGAGGAATATCTATTTATTTCCTACTATTGTATATTGGAGGTTAATACCCTATCTGTTAGCGCATGTTGTATTATTTTCCACTGTTATTTTCCCTTCAATAGATCTTCATCTATTAATTTGGGCCAGTATATAGGAGAGTTTGTTACCGAAATGTTTGGTATTACTTGTCATGTCTTCTCAGTGGTCACGGCATGGATGTATGGGTCACGTTAAATTGGCAGTTCAACATGACATACGACACATATCACATGACATGACTTATTGATGCAATTTAATCTGAACACGTGTCCTCATATCACTATACACCGCGATGAAAACCTTGTATCCATGTATCAATATTGAACTTATTACCAAAAACAAGGTAACTTGGATGTTTTCTAACGGCAAACCAAAATTACTTAATAATAATATTATTATTATTATACAATACACAGAAGGACAGGTCCATGATATCAATTGTTAAGCAAATGATCATGTTCTTACAAGGGATATCTCTCTAGAAAGACAGTGACAAGTAAAGAAAAATACTTCATACAACTCTCACAACTCATACTCATTAAGAAGAAGTCAGGCAGTTAGGTAAGAATTAGCTTAGCCCTACATTTCGACAACAAAACAGTTTTTTACCATGAAACATGACTAAAGGGCCAGCAGCAATATGTTGAAAAGTTGGAAGAGAGAGAAAACATCTTGCAGTAGCATAGCTCCATTTCACATGGCTGCATTATTTATAGCCTAATTGAATGTAATTAAGATTTGGGTAAGCTAACTGCTGGCTAGCTTCGGTTAGTCTTTCCCAGTTGTTTCATTACGTTAAACACATAGCAACGGCTAGCTAAACTTGTTACATTCTGCACTGCTTGATATTTAAGGCTACGCATTTTAAATGTACAATTGATAACTCAGCAAGTCTCACAATAAATACTAAACAACATTAGAGGAGGAGCTACTTACCCCTGTTAGTCAAATATATATCCAGTTTTAATGTTTGTAACGCGGGAAATAGAACGCCACGAGGACTCGGATCAGCGGTCCTGCTGTGCTCCTCGCGCTGTTCTGTTCAGGTCCAGGAATAGCAGAGCTGCTGAACACACTTCACACTATGTAGGCTAGATAGCAGGTCTATTTCCAGAGGGGGCGAGGGGCTCATTCTCATATCTATTATTTCACCTTTGACTTTCTTACAATTAGAGGGTTTTTAAAATAATACAGGTCATCATCAAAATATTTAGAATAATTATATAAATCAAAGGGAAATTACTATGAATGTGTAACAACATTCATCTTCTTGGGTATAACGTTTTTTTATTTCAAACAAATATTTTACAATAGAATGAAGATATTGTAGTATATGAGCTTGCACTAGTAATTGTATTATTCTCAAAATGTGACTTGACTTGGTATGTCAACTTTATTGTTAAAATTATTTCATAATAAATTCAGAAATTGGATTTCAACATGTTAAAAAACTAAAAGATACTCCTCCTTTGATGAACTTATGCCTGAACTTATGAAAGCTGGACTTTTTTTCTAAACATTTGACTTCACACTTTACTTTTCAAATGTATTCACTCAAATTCTCCACTTTGTTCTCAATATATTCTCAATATTTCCCCTTTATTCTGGACATTTTTCCTTTCCTTCATTTATTCTTGATATATCCTTTATTTTGAGTGTATCTCGAGAACCACACACTCCCTGATTGAGTTTTGATGAACAATATGCACCCCTACCAGACGGAGCTGATGAGAATCCTAAATCAAGACAAGAACATTAAGTTTGATGACATTAAATATAGTTAATTGTTTATGTATTTTCAGGAATATTTCAAGTGCCAAATTCCCCTATAAGTGTGAGGGCCTTGCCAGTGTACATGCTTCCACTGTTATATTCAATATGTGTTACAATAAACGTGTCTGACTCATTGTGTGATGATTTCAACATGACACTTTATTTAGTAGAATGAAGCACAATCTCATACATACAGCATGGGGCCAGCCTATTTTGTCTTATTTCACAGGCCTGGGTATAAAGAGAGTAGGGAAAGAGAAAACAGCTGCATTTAAATATCTAAAAAAAAGAATAATCAAATATTAACACATCACACTGCTGAATGAAGTGGTTTTAACACACATTACCAATTCCCGCACTGATGAGGAAGAGCTACAGTAGATATAGCTACAAAATGTTATAGGCTCATAAATATAGTATAGTTTGAATCAATTAGCTTCAGAGCTACATTTATTTCATTGATTTGCAACTTACAGAGTATATGAAAAATACATTTATGACCCCCAGTGCACAGCATGTTTGGTCTTTAATTTCAGGTTTTAACCAGCTGGAAGAAGCTCTATGAGGATGGATACTGAACACAGCAGAGAAACCGGGAAACATTCAACGGTGTGCTACAGCTTAGAGTAAAAAACAACATCACGTATGACAAAGAATTACATTCAAATGAGTTTTGGCCAAAGATCGAGTACATTAAATGGAGGTAAAACGTTTTAAAAAATGTTGTCTAGACTAGGGGTCAGCAACCTTTATTTTCAAAACAGTGCCCCACTTTGTCCCCTATTAAAGTTTGTCTGGGGCCGCTAACACAGCTTTTAAAATGTTCTATATAGTTACATACAAAAACGTGTTTGTTGCATCTGTGAACTTATAGATCGACAATAAAAAAAAAGTTGAAAATCTATTCCAATTTGTTCCAACATAACAAGCAGCAAATTCTGTGTTCAGGATATGTCTTTCAAGATTACAATGTTTGTGGTTTGCTAATTTCTCACTGTATAATCAACCATTGTTGGCAGCACAAGCAAAGGAATCTATACACACAGAATTACACTTTGCTTAATTTTTTTTGGCCGGGGTCTAAAATGTAGGAAATGCCACCTCCCTGGAAAGGCGTCAGTACATGGAAGGATGTGACGCATCTATTAGCTGAAGAAATATTAATATTATTTCAGTGTCACAGCATCACCTCAAACTCAAAAGGAAAATTGTTCACTGTGCAACAAAAAAAAGAGAAATTGCTGTTATTTATGTCCATGTTATTTATTCTCAAAGCTACAGGGAGCCACTGCAGACGGTAGCCTCCCCCTGGTCTAGACTGAAGACATTGACTTTCAGTTTCCTTGAGGATTTCATGTAATATTTTGATCTTTCTGAAGATTACACTGCAGAATAAGATTACAAACATACATTATGATGCATTACTAAGATTTAAAAACATGAAAAGTTATTTTTTTTGAAGTCCAAGCACATGAAATGAGCTGAAATCATTACAAATACAAAAAAATCCGCCAGCATGAATTCTTATTAACACATTTACTGGTATGAGACCCGCTCACACCGTCATTCAAACTGCAGCAGCCCTGTACTTTCTTTTACAAACCAATTGCTCACTTGGTGAGGGGGCGTATTTCGGGGCGGTTATTTTTTGATTATATACTTATCATGTGGTTAGTTAAAAAAAGTATTATTGTTGTTAGTACCGGAATAAAACAGCTTGAAACTCATCAGTACAATCCACGCTATATACAGACTAACATTCAGATAGATCTTCAGTAGATGTTGACACTTATTTATTCCCCCAATTTAAAAAAAACCCGTCTCGTTTGGTGACAATTTTCTAAGGAATTAAGGCTTAAGATGCTCATAAAGTGCTCCATATGACACTCAAATCCTCCATAACTAAACGCAGGGGGGGAATTATTACATTATTGTCATACAGTCATGTGCTACTGCCTTTCAGTAGCTTTAACAACAGCCCTCAGGATCGTTCTAAAAGTGGTCAAATTGGTCGCTCAGCACAGAGAAAGCTACATTTTGTGGCCAGCAGTACGCTGCAACAATATACATGACATCATTCCAAAATACCCCAATTTGGTGACATCGTAAACTGCTTTCAGTTCTTTTTCGGATTACACTAAGCTCACAAAAGCTTAGCGTTCACATTTTGAGATCATTAGAAAGCACTTTAAAGTTTTCTAACCAAGGTTTTTAAAACATTTAGGCACTCCCGTCTGCTACACCAGTACGTTACAGTTCATGGCCCCTGTCTTTTATCAAACGTGGAAAATACAAATGGCTGGGAAATTAAACGGCAGATGATCGACTGAAGCATGTTGGTTTTTTTATATAGTTTTACAAACACACATTCACTGGCATGAATTAATACTTTTTTTTAAATGATGGTGAGCTCATCTTTGTATATCACAAGATTAATGAGCAATAAATTACCTCTTTAATATAGCTGTTCTTTATATCTCAGAAGATACAAAATAGTAATTTAGAGTTGTATATATTCTGTAAAAAAGTATATTTCGGGCGTTTTCAGGAAGAATATTACTGCTTGTGTTTGACCAGAAATATTGATATATTAAGTACAGCATGACCATATTGTTATTAGATGCGTTGACTCCATGTTCACATGAAGTTCACATGGGATCAGTTATAACACGGGGAACTAGCCAAGGCTTTTTCACACTGTACAGCTACAGTTTATCACGTATTCCAGTCACTTTCTGCTGAGGTTGCCGTGTTTTACTTTGCTGTTGAGGTCACATTGTATCGACTCGTGTGGGTGAATGTGTGTGTGAGGCTACAGTGTTTCTGCTTGAGTTTGTGTGTGTGTTTGTGTGTGTGTGTGTGTGTGTGTGTTCTGCTGCTTCAGACTAGGGTGCCTGGGTCTGGACTGGGTTCCTTTGGGGTCGCCTCTTGCATCTGTGGATGAGGAGTCTCCTGATAGAGCGAGAACTCCATCGACCTGTTGGGGAGGAAACACAAATCAATAAAATACACTCTACGAGAGGCAGGAAGTGGAGGGTACAACTGCAATGACAATACACAGCATGAAAAATATGAAACATGGTCAGTAGCTTCGAGAGAGACGTCTTAGAAAATAAAGTGGTTCCTTAAAGAGGCCGTATTATACTATTCAGGTTTATATTAGTATGTTGTGCCTCAAGTCTAATGGGTCTTGTCTCAATGCCTTAATGTTCAAAAAGCTCTTTATTTTTCTCATACTGCCTGTGCTGCAGCACCTCTTTTCACCCTCTGTCTGAAACCAGAGCCCAGTCTGCTCTGATTGGTTAGCTGGTCGGATCTGTTGTGATTGGTCAACTGCTTAGACATGTCCTGCCCCTTAGCCTAGCATGTGTTGGAGCGCTAACCGATAGAAGCGCAAGTATAGAGTGGCGAAGTCCCTCCCCTTCCGGGGGGGCTCCATGGGACCTTATTTCGAAAAAGTATGTATTGAAGTCAATGGAGAGAGAAAGATTATCTTTCGACCCCGTTTGAATTGTGCCACGAATTACACATATGATGTTTGTCAATTTAAAAGATAACTTTGCAAGTAAAAAAATAAAAATGTGTCGTAAAACTGTGAAGTAACACTTTTTTGTGTGAAACCGCTCAATGAACTACATCTCCCGTCTCGCACCACACACCAAGACGGCCGTCACGTTGGCACATTTCACTTCTTTCTTTCAGAATGAGGCGAAAAGTATTAAAAGAGGTGAAAATCACTCCAAGTCTGGGCATGTTGAGAGCTGCACATACACACAAGGGGAGTTAGTCGGTTCCGTAAGAGCCCTCTGTGTGGGAGGGAAAGTCCCTCTGGAGGGAACAGAGGGATTTGAGATCAGACTTGGATTAGTGTTGTGAGTTTTTAAACAGATGTCTTGATGTTGTTTTACTTTTGTTGAAAGGGTCCCCCATTTGCGTTAATTCATCAAGACTTGTTTCTGTTCTTTGATTTATGCATCACAGTGGAGTCAAGTGGAACGTCAAGAATTCAAGGTAACAGTGTGAGCCTTTGATATATAAAGTATTTCTCGAGAGAGCATTAAGGAAGCCTGTGAGTGTTTTTTGATTAGCAGTCATTCGAGCGCCTGGCTGTTGGCATGAGGACAGCAGCAGATAATGCTGACCACACAAAACACAAAGACAAACAAAAATAAAACAAAGCACGGCTGCAAAGGTCACAGGATGATAGATGGGGTAGAATCACTGTCCTCAGCTGGGGACTTGCTAGCAGCTTCATGTGAGAAAGATGTCTAAGTATTCAGTGCAGAATACTGAGTCAGTGTATTTACAGACATGCATGCTGGTATTGTGTACTAAAATGTTTTCTTACAAGACATACATAATTCCCCTTAGAGCCATTTCACCTTAATAAGATTGTTATTGTTTGAATATCTGCAAATATCTTTTGGTTATTATCTTTTGAATGGAGGACGTTTTTGTTAATTGTGTATATTTATATCATCGATATAATATATATATATATTTAATCGATGAATAAATATTATGTGATTCAATATTACAATGATCTCTGCATTTGTTTGAAAATAAATTCAGGCGAGTAAGAACCCCCAACCCCCACACAGGACAGTGGCTTTTCATTTTTTTTAAACTGACTAAAACACCACGACACCCAGGTGCGGATTGGCCATCGGGACGTTCGGGACGTTTCCCGATGGGTCGGTACTGAAGTGGGCCGGTCGGATAAGTCACTAGCACCCCCCCCCCCCCGTTGACAATTTACTAGCGGTACCAAGGTGGGCCGGCGGTCCTGAAGTGGGCCGGTCGATAGTCCCGGGCTGATTTGTAGTCCCAGTCCGTCCCTGACGACACCCCTTGTATATGTGTTCCTACCAATAGACATGCAGATTGAAAAGAGAAACATAAGCACTGACCTCCCGTGCAGCGGGTGGCCGTGGAAGCTGGCTGACTGGGGCATCTGAGAGCGGGGGGGGCTTGCTGCGTCACCCTGGACTGACTGCTGGTGCACCAGCGGGTGGGGGTGTGAGAGGCGAGAGACCCCCGCCTCGTTCCCCTTCGGTGCAGCGGGGGGGTAGCCGAGGGCGTTCCTCAGGTACCAGTCCCTCAGACCCTCCAGAGCCAGGGCTTTATGTAAGCTCCGCGTCGAGTCTTCTGGGGTCGGGAGGGAGAACTGAGGGGGTCTGCGGCCGAAGGAGGGGCCCGACAGATCCGTCTGGTAGGGGTGCAGGTTGGGGATGGAGGACGTGGTGTTCCCGGAGGCGGGGGGGGGAGAGTCGTACGCTGACAGCAGGATGGCGTCCTGGGGGTGCTGCTGCAAAGGAATAAAGGGTCCACAAGATTTGGTCCTGGTGACTTTGACCCTGCGCAGCTCGGCTTGGGACCCGCGGAGCACCATGGGGCTGAAAGGAGGCGCGGCGCTGGGGAGGTTCACCTGGGAGTGGGAGAATCCGTTGGCGTGGGGGGGCACCGCCGCGGTGGAGGAGCGAGGGGAGGGCGCGTCCTGCCAGATCCGGCCTGTGGACTGGTACAGGTGGTGCTGTATCCTCTGCTGCTTGCCCCAGATGTAGTCCATCAGGAGCTCGTTGTAGCCCCCGCCCGCCGCCCGGTCGCCCATCGACAGGCGCAGTTTGGCCTGATCCACGTTGCCGTCGGCGTGTCTCTCGGGGCTGCCCAGGTGGATGTGCCTCAGCTTGCCGTCGGTCAGTGTCTCTGAGCTCTTGTAGGGCCCTCCTCGGGGGGGCATCCCGTTCCTGGGGGCCGGGTCGTCGGGGAGGCTCGATCTGTCCAGCAGGGCCTCGGAGCTGTTGCTGCGCCGCGCCCGGGAGCTGTAGGGGCAGCCGCGGCGGTCCGAAGAGGAGCCCTCCTGCGCCAGGGGGATTATGTAGGGAACGTCCAGGCTGCCGGACCACTGCTTCAGCCCGTTACCGCCCGACCCGTCCGACCTAAAGAAGAGACGGAAACAACAACGGCTGACATTAGGAGATATCTTTGACTATATTTTTAACTATATTTTTAATGTTATTATATTTTCTTATAATAGTTCTCTAAATGTTTGTTTTACTTTTATGTATGCACCATGACATCAAGTCAAATTCCTCATAAGTGTCAACCTACTTCTGATTCTGATTTCTGAGCTCGGTGTAACTTTGAAAGACATTTCGGATGTTTTAAACAGCTTTTTATAATGAGGTGATGGAGTTCTAACTTTTATAAGACTTGCTGACAGGCTCTCCGTAGCAACCAAGCAAATATTAACATACAACCCAGGTACCACTTTACAATAAGACTACCCTTATAAAGGATTCATAAAGGGTTTATAATTAGGTTATTAATTAGGTTGTAAACACTTTATTAATCACTAAGAACCGTTTATAAACCAGTGCTAACATAGACATCAACACAGGCTCACTATTTGGCAAGATGACTAAGCCTTATATTGGCTACCTAGCTTACTTCGTCTTCTTCATCAGCCAGCATCCTTGGTATCTGTTGTTCACCGAGTTAATTCCCGCCCTTCCATCTTGTTTCTTGGCATTTCTTTATGACCATTTATTTACGAGTTACTAACATTTATAACTTCCAAAAGGGAGCCTTATTGTAAAGTGTAAAACACATTCCCATTTATTAATGAGTTATACCATTTCTAATAAGGCTTAGCAGTACAGATACATGTGGGCTCAGTATTTGGCAAGCAACCGGTCACAGTCGCCCTGTTTATCTCATGTCTTATAAAAGCTTATTAATGATTTATAAAGTGTTCACAACCTAATTAATAAATGAATTACAAACTATTCGTAAACCCTTTATAAGGGTAGTCTTATTGTAAAGTGGAACCAACCCATTTTAAATGAGTAATAGGACTGGTTGCAAATAGCATCTTGCATCAGTGTATTAGGGCCATTTAAAAAAATTGGATATTCTCTGAGATTAAAGTAGTGAATAAAGAAGAACTAACAAATATTAAAAAAATTGTTCTCAAATGTTTTTTTAATGAAATGTTGTTTATTTACTACCCCAATCTCAGAGAGTATCCACATTTTTTTTCTGGTAAAATCAGGCTTTTCACTTCAATAATGAGTTTTTCACACAATTTAACACTTTGTTTTGAATGTCCTCGAGTCACCATCGTAGGCATCTTTGGATAACAAAAGTGAGTGAATCTAAATGTATTCTAAACCCTGTAATTGCAGTTCACACAAAATCAATTAGGAAGCAACATAGTCTGTATGCTCAAACACCAAACGATGAGCTCAAGCCCTCGCTGCTAGCTAAATATGACACTAATCACTGTAACAACCTTGAAACTGTGTCTGAATCGAACTAAGTCATTAAGCTGTTTCTGAGCACACAGAGACGTCAGTGGGAGGGAGGAGCAGCGGCGATGAGCGGCACGTTACCTGACGTGAACACTGATGGGAGCCGTGCGAGCTAACAGAGGCGTAGCTGGAACACTTCTGCCTTCAATGTTAGACGCACTTCTCGGCAAAGAGTGAGTCGGGCTGTGGGAAGAGACACAAGAGGATCAGCAATTTATGATTATGATCACATTGACATGCAGAGGCAACTGAGAAATGGAGCAGGAGAGGCATTTACTTTATTCAATTAGGGGACAAAGAGTGTTTGCAACCGCACTACATTACTTTTTAAACATATCAGCAGCATTTATCTCAGTATCCCATATCAATGCTTATTTAACTTTTTTCAGCGTTAGACAAAAACAAGTAAGAAATATCCTTAAAAGAGGATATATAATGATAATTTTCAGGTTCGCATTGTATGTAGTAGTGTAGCAAATAAACTAAATCAAATGTTTGGCTCTTTTAAAATGGCTATTTATATTTAATGTATGTCGACAAGTGAAGGACGCTGTTCCTCGATATAATCCCAGGGTCAGGGTGTGGTGAAATGCAGGATCTTTGGAGGAAAACTAAATTACCGTACTTTCCGGACTATAAGCCGCTACTTTTTCCCCATGCTTTGAACATCGCGGCTTACACTACAGCTTCAAAAAAAGCTTGGAGCTGGGCGTGTCTGAAACTTGGGGATTTTATTCGAGCCCCGCAACCAACAACCAATCACATGAATGTCCCGCCCCGTTTACGTAGTGTTAACATAGCTAGCAAGCTATGCTTGGATATACTGGATATAAAATCCCCAAACAGGCGAAATCCTACCAGTTTCACCCACTGTCTCTGCCACCTCCCTCCATGCCTGGTTCCTCCGGTTGTATCCCGGTAAGTTAATAGGGACTGGTCATACAAAACCGGGTGATTTGCTACGGCGATAATTAGTTTATCCTCCATCTGTTTTTGAAATATAGAAATGAACAGCGGGATATCTCTCCCAGCTTAGACGCGGTTTGATTGGCTAGGACTTGAGCTGTCAGATTTTCAGAAACGGGATTTGATTGGCGCTGGCTTCTCCGGCTTCTCCGGCGAGAAGCTCAGCCACGCTACCCACAATTGGTGACCGACCAGTGGGTGCGGCTTATATTCAGGTGCGCTTAATAGTCCGGAATTTACGGTATATATATTTTCAAATGTGCTCCCCTGTTTTTTAACAGTATAGCAGGTTCACTGTGAAACATGAAGCAGACTGCACAGCTTGCAGTGTGGGGGACACTTTGAGAGACGAACCTGACGGAGCTGGTGACAGAGTTGCGGCGTGTCCTCATCTCGTAGTAGATCTCGACTGGCGACAGCTTCCTGCTGATCCTGTGGTCGGGGCTGCCCACTGTGAGCCGGGGCTGAGACAGAGAGCGCTGGTCCGCCACCACGCTGGGAGAAGACTCTTTAGGGAGGGGAGAAACAAAGTCAAAGTCAAAAGTCAACTTTATTGTCAATCTTTCAGTTTGTGTGTACAGACAGAGAGATCGAAATACCGTTTCCCACAATCCCAAACACAAAGACATTATCACTGTTTTTAGAAGCACAACAAGCTTAAAGGTGGGGTAGGTAATTTTGGAGAAACCAGCTCGAGTGCGCTAGAATTTGAAAATACACAACCGGAAAAAATCTGCCACTTCCTTACAGAGCCCCTCCCCCAACACACACGAACGTGCACATGACCAATGAGGGCACGAGATAAGTTTGTGCACAGATGGAAGGCTGACAGGCAGGTAGGCCATCCAGTTATTTTAGCCGGGCCGGCTCAGATGATTGGTCGTACTTTTTACAGCGCCACGGCTTCCACAGATGACATTTTTTTATGGATTTTTTGTCAAAGCATTTAATATATTCATTGCTATCGGGATGTTAAGATCATTCCATGGAATAGAACAAAAAGTGTATCTGAAGTGAATTACATACCCCACCTTTAAATGTGCTATTTAACAACTGAAATGTGACTGAACGATCCCTCTTAGGACATTCTGCCGCTAACACCATCACCTAATTTTAATGTATACTATTTATTTTTAATACAACTGAGAGTAAGTGTCAGTAATGCTCTGACGTTAAATCTTAATGGACCACAAGCCAGTACAAAAACAAACGACTTAGCACTTTTATTATGACAGTCACTTATTCACTTAATGACTTTAAGATGCAATTGTGTGTGTGTATTGTGTCTGAATTGTACTTTGTGCATGGTGAGTGTAGTTTTGCTAGTGCGAAAGACCCATTTCCATTTTATGTAAATGTTATGGACACGAAAGTCATCTGAATCTGAATTATTTTTGTGTCTTACCATAAGTGACACCGAGGGATGTATTTTGAATGAGAAAAAGGCTTCAAATACACTGAGCTAATTCTACTGCCTGCCAACTACTGAGTGAGTTAAGCTGATTATGAATACAGATGTGCAGAATCCACCAGAGATAGTTGTTGCCTGTCGGTCTGTGGACTCACCATTATCATGAGATGTTGAGTCTGACATGGAGCTTGTACTCTCTGACATGACAGTGTCCTCTGAAAGACAACAAACCACAGATGAGCAGGAAGTCTTTGTTCAACATAAATGCAAGTTAACAGAAGACATTTTAATTGAGATTTGATTAAAAGAGATTTTTTTTTAAACTTTTTTCTCAAAGCTGCGAGATTTAAGTCATAATTCTGACTTTCTTCTCAGAAATCACAAAAATAAAATCACTTTTGGTCAGCGATGGCCTTAATAATACAGCTTTGTCTTTATTCACTTTTAAGAGATATGTACTCGTTTATTTTTAGGGGAGGCACTGCAGGTACATGTCGAAACACTTAATAATAAGTAAATACTACATGTCACCAAGAAACTACCCCAGGTGATTTCCTGTATTAAGAAATGTGTTTTTCCAGAAACGTTTTCTGAAGTGTTATTTTTAATAATTGCAAATGAGGCCTTCTTTAATGTAATGGGACGGCTGTGGCTCAGAAGGTAGAATGGATGTCCTCCAATAGGAAGGTTGATGGTTTGATACCCAACCCCCAGCCCCCTGCATGTCAATGTGTCCTTGGGAAAGAAGAGACACAGGCCATTTCTCAATCTTGAGGATACTGGCTTCCAAGCCAATATTTCAAGGATGCTACGTCATCGAGTGCCGCCGAAGGACCGTTCCAATCTCCAGCATACTTGGAATTCCACCGAGGCCGCGTCCTTGGTTTGGGGGAAATTTCGAGGCTGCACATGGGTAGACTTCGCGTCCTTAAAATCCCCACAATGCTTTGCGCACGGACCAATTTTAAAAACCCTTGCGGAGGATGGCTGAACCGACGCAGCACACATTTAAATGTAAGTATGTAGTGGCGTAGAACATGTGTTGGTAAATATGTGACTTTGTTACATTCGTTATCACCAAAAATGTGTTCTGTGAAAGTAAAGCAAGTTCATAATTAGATAGACATCGTGACGTATTTATTTTCGGTACAGTTTATGTTGAAACCGTTAGAGAGAGTGGCACACTTGTTAGCCTGTTCCATTCTTCTTCGTTTTCCGAAGCTGTGGCTTGGAAGTATACTTGCTTCGTTTCTGAAGGAAGTGACTTGGAAGTACGCGACTACCAAGCCAGCATCCTCGCCATTGAGAAACACCCACTGTCATGATGTCATGGCCGACAGTGTGAGATTGTTAGCTTCCCTTAGCAAGCCGCAACGTGTATATCAGCGTCTTCCTCTGTATGAATGTGTGTGAATGGGTGAATGCTGACTTGTATATTTAAAAACACGTTGAGGGGCTACAAAGACCGGAAAATGGTTATATACCATAATAACTTCTGGTGAATTTAGGAGGAATCAGAGTGTTTCTTGACATTTTTCTTTATGACTACTCTGAAAGCCTTGATATTATAAGATCAGTGGAAGTATGGGTGTTGTTTCTGTACCTGTGTGACAGCCCCGATGAACCGTCCTCTTGCTGTTGGGGATATGTCGGTCTGACTCCGAGTGTCTGTACAGAGCCCCGGTGAAGATGGCCTTCATCTGCTTTCTCTGGGCAGCCTCATCCTGCAGACAGCCGGGCCGTGTTAGACCACGAGTACACACTGAGGTACAGCTGCTGCGTAAACACTATTGATATTCAAGGTGTTGACTTACCTCTGCCTTGGTGTTGGGCGGCAGGCCAGCTCTGCGCTGCACCACTGGGGGCTTCTCTCCTGTTTCCAGGGGGAAAGCATGTGAAAGCTTCCCAGTCAGCTCCTGCAGAGGCACATTCATTAGCCCCAAGAAACTAAAATCCATCTTCTCACCGGCCAGGGAGCTCCAAAGTGTTACATACAATGACACCACTTAACAGATTACTTTAAGTCTCAATAAAAAACCTCCTCTTAAAAAGGTTGACTGCACTGAAATAGAAGCCATAAATATTGTTTCTAACAGGATTCACCACTAAAGCAGTAACAGAGTAATTGTGCAGATGAGAAGGGGTTTAAACTTCTAAAATAGCGACACTGAAAACAGAGAAGACTAGTTGTGAATCCTAAAATAGAGCATGTTCAGACACCACACATCCAGTGGCGATACATCCAGTTGAAAAATAGGGATGTTTAAAACAGCTCTTCATGAAAAGCAGAGGCAGGTTATTCTAGATTAAATCAAATATGCAACCAATTGGACACGATTAAGAAAAACTGGTTGCCAGGAAGATCTTACAACAGCATATAAAAGTCAAGTATAGGTACCGTACTTTCCGGACTATAAGCCGCTACTTTTTCCCCACGCTTTGAACATCGCGGCTTACACTACAGCTTCAAAAAAAGCTTGGAGCTGGGCGTGTCTGAAGCTAGGGGAATTTATTCTAGCCCCGCAACCAACAACCAATCACACGAATGTCCCGCCCCCGTTTACGTAGTGTTAATAGTCCGGAATTTACGGTATATAAAAAAACATTTCAAATATGTAACAAGAAAAAAAACGTAGATATTACATAAAATAGTAAGTTAGAGAAAAAGAACGAATACTTCAGTGTTTTTCTTATAAATGTGGGATTTTTTTTGTAAATGTACCACTTTAATCTCCAGTATATAGTTGTTGTTTTTTCGAGTAAAATTAGGCTTTGACTCTAATCTTAAAAACCCTGAGCTTTTTCTCAAAATATAATCCTTTTTTCTGTATCTACATTGGCCCAGATACACTGTTGTGGGCATCTACGTGTAGAGGTTCAAAGTAATGTTAACAATCTGTAAAAACATTAGTAAAACCCAACATGAACTAATTGTAGTTGACATCTAAACACTTGATACGTATGAAGAAGGAATGTTGTACCTTTAAACAAATAGATGTACCACTTCTCCAACCACTAATCTCTAATATATAGTTGTCTTTTTTATAGTATAATTAGGTTTGACTTTAAAACCCAGAGCTTGTTCTCAAAATATAACCCTCTTTTTACCAACAATGGTCCTAAAAGGCTGCATGCTCCGTCGTAAAATCACAACATGAACAAATTGTAGATTACATAAACTGTTAGAGCCAGTATTTTGATTCGATAAGAAAGGCCACCTAATTGTGACGTCTGTAGTCAACGCACTATAAAAGGACTACAATTCCCACGGCGCCTGTGCTAAAGCCACAGTGATGGGAGACGCCGTCGAGGAACAGTTTTTAACCGTACTGTACACGTACATACAAATCGTACAAGTACCCTTTAAGTTATGAAATTATAAGCATTATCAAGAAGGAAAGAATACCTAAGTTGTTTGTTATTTTATTTTGAGTTTTGCCTATTTCTTTTGAATATTGTAAAGGCCTATTTTCTTTGTTGCATGTGCAAAAGTTTGTTATGTTATTTTGAGCAAACACATCGCAACATCTTCTAAACCATCGGAGGCCAAGCAACACTTCAAGCTGTGAGTAATTTAAAAGAAAGAAACGAGTTAGAACTGTGTGTTTAAGGCGTCTAGTGGCTTGATGGATGAACAAGGAAGGAAGCCACGACATTAACACTTGATACATATGAAGTAAGAATGTGTTGCCTGAGCCACATTATCTTTGTGAAGTGAGAGCTACTCACAGCTTCCTGCAGACAGATATGTTTGAGCTCTCCCACTCTGGAGCTGAGCAGAGCCTCCAGGGCCTGCTTCCTCTCCTGCAGCGCCGCGGCCCGCTCCGCCTGCAGCTTGCTGTCCTGGCAGCCTTGAACATCTGCACAACACAACACATGTAGCGCATCTTCAGAGGGACTGAATTCAAGTTTAATCTGTTATTTAATTTACAACAAATCCCAGGGAAAAATACCCAAGGGAACAATGAATAAAGCCTGGATTAGCAAGTATTGTTTGTGTATCCAAATCCTGATATATCATATTCCTCTTGTCCGTGTTGGTCGTTTATAACCTTGTTCATGAAAACTGCAATTGTCTTTGAGTGAGGATCCACCATACACCATTTGTGAGCCATTTGCTTGTGTAGGAAACAAATGGCTGAGGATTAAAAGGAACAGACAGGGCAGGGAAGTTGTTTTAACCCTTACCTAACTAACGTTGTTGTTCGTTTCTTTTTAGGGGGTTTGTGGACCAATAGAAAAACGACAGACTTCTCATTTTAAAACAGAAGGCTAGACATCTTAGACTAAATCACCAGCATGCAGATGTGCAAGATTAAAACTGAGACATTTAACTAGATTAAATATTTTATGTTAAATTAAAAATGCAGTGTTTCTGTCTCACAATGGCTGCTTTTTCTCACAGTTCCTCAGTGCTGTGATAAGATAATCTGACAGCTGGGTCATGAACAAAAGGCCTTCACACATGCAACTGTTTTTTCAGCTGGTGGTTTCCTGGAGAAACACACTTTTATTTTCCTTCTGTTGGGACTGTGAGAAGAAAAAACAAACCAGCCATTCCAGGCTTGTCCAGACACGAAAGCGTGTGTGAACACTGTTAGCGCGTCAATAGTACTCACCAGGAACCCCCAAACCCATGGATGTGATCAGATGACCTTTGACCTCCATGTGATGTAACTCTAGGGACTTTACAACTCTCGCTCCGAGTCACGCCCTCACCTAAGGGGGAAAGCAAAAAGAGGCTTAGCTGCTGCTGAGATGGATCAACAAAATACGTTCAGGTTTAGACGTTTTTCTTTCTCTGATGTTGCAGAATCAGCCATGTGTTTTCTCAAGGACTAACGGTTGCATTTTTCAAGTCAGCAGTAGTTACAAGCTTTGGTGTCAGGTTCCATCAGGGGGAGCTACTGCACCTCTGCTCAGGTGTTTAAAGCCTTGAGAAGGTTAAACAAATATAAACACATTACTAATACAGCTTGAAAGAAAACAGTGGAACATTGATTTGAAAAATGGAGATAAGGATACATTTCTAAATAAAGAATGATACATTATAGGAGACGTACAGCCTGAATTTTCCATTTGGTTATTATTTAGGCTAGTTTCATTCTTGTTTATTTTTGAAATCTTTCTTTATTCAGTAAGTGGACAGCTGATTTATTAAACTAAAATATTGTGTTTGATAGATTCTAGATACTAAATATATTGTTTTCTTTTAATATAGGGTTACATGTGTGGTCTTACATAATACACTTAAGTAAGAGGCATCGTATTGATATCTATTTTATCTTGCATCTATTGGAATTGCATTCGATATTGACATTATCCAAAAGTAATGGAAAGTAATCAGGTTACATTTCTTTTGAATTGTGATTCTTAGATTAGTTAAAGGAGCAGTAGGTAAGTTTGAGAAACCGGCTCGAGTGCACAAA
>CALSBZ010046870.1:2647962-2684278 GCA_943591055.1 Gobionotothen gibberifrons | reverse complement strand
AAGATCATGATAATGAATGTAAAACAAATGTATAACAAAGTTATTGTCAGTGCTTATATTTTTGAAGCTAGCATGTTTGTTTTGTGAAAATGTATTAAAAATGTTACGTCTGGCTGACGAGAGCAGGCTGCGGTAACGTTACATATCAGCTCGGTGTGCTCCGTAAATAGTCGCCATCGTTGAAAAGCAACTCCGATATTGACTCTGGTTTGACTTCTCCTAGTTTCCACTTTCTTTTTCTTCATAATTTGCTCCATTACAGTTTTTCTTTTGCGACCGGTAGACGATGTTGAAGCAAACTCTGCCATGGTGAAAGAGTCCTGCAGCAGCTGCTGCTGACGACTGAGCAACAGCTGCCCGGAGACGGGAAACACGCCCAATGACGGCGCGCGCAATGACTGCACGAGTGTGTGTGTGTGCACGAGATTGAAGGCTGACAGACAGGTCGGCCAACCAGTTATTTTAGCCGGCCAGGCTAAAATAACTGGTCATAGTTTTTACAGTACTACGGCTTCCACAGATGAAATTTTTTTAATGGATTTTTTTTCAAAGCACTTAGAATATTCATTGCTATCAGGATATTAAGAGCATTCCATGGAATATAACAAAAAGTGTATCTCGAGCCGGTTTCTCAAACTTACCTACTGCTCCTTTAACTGATTACATTTTTTCACATGTAACTATTGTGATGGAAAGCATAGACTCCCAACCCTGACTAAAAGCAAAATAAATCCCAGATTTTACATTACATAAAGCCATATTAATAATAACCATTCAACTGGTTTTGATAGAAGATTTAGAAATGAGGACGGGGAGGCGTGTCGTGTGGTGCAGTGGGTTGTGCGTTGGTGTTCGGATCAGGGGGGTACAGGTTCAAACCCCACTGCTGTCAGCATGTCGTTGTGTCCCTGAGACACTTCACCCCAAATTGCTCCTGTGGGGTTTGCACACAGTATTGAGAATGTAAGTCGCTTTGGATAAAAGCGTCTAACAAGTAACATGTAAAATGATCAAAAGTTTGGATGATAACCTTAGTTGCCCCTTAAGGCTTTTTGAAAGTAAGTAATACTCTAAAATTAGCTTTCAGTTTCAATTAGCCACCAATTCATTTGCAAAGAGAAGGAAGCGAGACAGGATAAGAAACATTAATAATGTATGTGCAGAAACAGAGAGGGTGAAACCTAAACCCTGAGTGTTTTATGTTTCAATAGCTACTGGTACAAAAGAGAAAAAGAGAGGGACCCAGAGGATTACAGCCAGGAGCAAAGTGATGGAATAAATAACAGAGGAAGCTAGGAGGAATACATGCAATGTTCTGCAGAGTTTTCCTCTTTCCAGTCGCCATAAATATCAAGACAGGAAATTCACTTTACATGGGATTGCATTTAATATGTTTTATAGCTTTTTCCATATCAGATCATCTTGTATAGTGCTAAGAAAAATAAGCTGTTGCCTAACATTGACCCTATAAAAAAAAAACACAATGCTTTGTAGCAAGTGAGCAAGCAATGAATCATGTGCACTTTTCCCCACATAACCGAGGTTCATTACAAACAAAACCTCTTCCCTAATTCCCAATAGAGATTCGACATCCAAAAATAGAGATTGCATTTTCTGCCAAAAGCCTCTCACTCAACGCTGCTCACAAATCGCTGCCATACACAAGCATCTTGCCAGTCGAGTAAATCATAAAACGACTCCATTCAACCCCTTAGATTTCTAAAAGGAAGGCCTCGAGGGCTTAATCATGATTTACCCGTCCAAAGGCTGCTTCTGCCAGCATCCCATCTTTCAAAAGGAAACATTTATCTATCAGCTCCTCTGAGCAGCTGCCTCAAAGCTCTGCACATAATCTACCAGATTCTTTTTGCTTTTTGGGGGCATTTAAGACACAGCTCTGTTTTCCTCACTCAAACAACACAAGGCTCACATTGTCTGAAGACATACTTGAAATACTTGTAGCGAGTTTGTGTTGGCTCCTGTCCTGGATCTGAACCAGGAACTGCTGTTTACTCCTGTACGTGTGAAAGCCCAGCATGCTTGACCTCCCATTGACAGACAAGTATGAGCCTTTCACGCAGTTATACGACCGCTGCTCGGACAAAAGCTCATCACATGAACCCAGTTAAACAAAGCTGAGCCAGGGATAATCAGGTTTTAGGATAATCTAATAAACTGAGAAGGACTTTTCACCTGGGAATGTACGAGGCTGTGTCATGTCTGTTCTCTGATGAGCAGCGAGGCTGAGCGGTAAACCTCCTGAGAGAAGCATTTGGGAGAAGACAGACAGACAGAGACATTTGGTATTCATCGCAATGGTCGCCTGGCAGCTGGAGCCAAAAGGCTGCCCTGCCTCGAAGGAATGGCTTTGTCCAGCAACATAAACATTTGCTTGGATGCTTGGTGTTGTCCTTTTCACGCACTAAAAAAACGCCTTTTATCACTTTCACTACTTACAGTCCTTTGACTTCAGTGCCCTTGGTTAAACGTTGTTTTAACATTGCTGCTCCAACTGGCATAGCTATTTGAAGAAAGAAATAACACATTCTTTATCTTACAAATAAAAAGTTTAATTAATTAGCAACCAGACTTCATTAGCAATAAACCCCACTAGCTACTGTAAGAGCTAGTGAAGTAAATAGAGTAATTAAATAAGTAAACCGACTTAAACGTCAGTTACACAGCAGTATTATTTTTGCTAACATTTTGCGAACATTAGCCATCACTATCTACTGTGGTTACTTACTAACGTTTGCTAACATTAGTCACCATTGGCAGCTACTGCTAGTAGCTAGTGGTGGCTATAATGTTAGCAGACGTTAGCAAGTGTGTAACTGACATTACCAAGTAGGTTCACTGACTTAATGACTTACTTCTCTATCGGACAACACACACAGTTGTGGCATCTAAACAAAATGCACGAATATCTTATTCCACAGCGTAATAATCCAAGAACAGCAGCCATATTACAACCTATGATTACAACCCAGTCTCACGGCATTTCGTGTTATAGTCACGAAATTAATTTAATCTATTGATTCGTGTTCACCAACACGATTTTCGCATTTTTTTCGTGTCACACAGAACGATTTTAAAAGCAATGTATTTCTATTGGTAGTATGTTTCGTGCCTGCACCACGTATTTGTGTCCAGTCGGATCTTGGAAGACCGGAAGCTGTGTGGTTCATAAAAACATGTTCTTACTCAATATCTAACCCTAAACCTAACCCTTTCCTTTTATTTTAATCAATTGAGGTATGTGAAGTAATGTGAAACGCCACAAAGAAAAACCTTTGGAAGAGTTTTATGATAACATGACTGTTTCTCTTGTTCAAATGTAGAAACCCCCACCAACAGCCCAACTGATGTTATTCCCCTTGTAACTAACTCCAATTTGCCAGCAAGACAGTTAGTTTGACTTTTTGATTTCTCTACAGTGGCTCCATCGGTTTTATCTCCTTAAGCCTTAATCAACCTCTTAAAATGTTATCAAGAACATGGGACTCCAAGAATAAAAGGGATGACCCCATTTTGATAATTGGAACAGAAAAGTGCCAACTATAGAATGAGGATTGTCAAAAGGGAAATGCATCGGAAAGTCAGACATTATACGATTTCAAATAAAAACAATAATCGTGGCTTGATATTGAGTAAGAACATGTTTTTATGAACCACACAGCTTCCGGTCTTCCAAGACCCGAACGGACAAAGAGACGTGTTGCAGGGCAGGCACGAAACATACTACCAATAGAAATACATTGTTTTAAAATCGTTCTGTGTGACACGAAAAAAAGGGGGAAATCGCGTTGGTGAACACGAATCAATAGATTAAATGTCGTGACTATAACACGAAATGCCGTGAGATTGGGTTGCATATACACATAGAGGGGCCTCCGGAGTTACCACAAACTCAAGTATTGCTTTAAGTAAAGGACGAATCAATCAGGTGCAACAGGTCGGGCCTCCAACCACGACTGAGTCTAACAAATGACACACCTGAGAGGATCAGCGGTCTCTGTGGCTGAAGTCAAGCGTTAAACAGCTTGAACATCTGGTGTACAGATGTGCGCAGAGGTACAGGTACAACAACATGAGACAGCATCACATTCCTGAGAGAAGCTTGCGGGAGAGATGGCGGGACAAAGAAGAAGGAGATAAACACAGAGTCGCAGAGAGCGGCATCAAAGGAGGGGATCAGGAGATATGAGTGCGAGAGAAATGAACGTGATGATCAAACACATGTTGACTTAACATATGGGGGGTGGGCAATGGATGGGGGTGTAGATAGCACTGTGGGAACCGTGTTGATTAAAACATGAGCTGTGTGATGAGAGGGAGCTGCCCCTGTGCAGCGTGCATCACACGAATGCAAATCAGCCGCGAGTTTAATATTCAAGTCCGGCGGGCAGAACACTGAAGCCTGGAAGGTAGGTCCAATCCTGCCGTGTCCACACGACCAACTGCGGCGCCTTCACTTCATACATATTAGATCACAACATTCACAGTCAAGCTAAATTCCTACAGGCAACAGTTTTATATCCAGTTTTCTCATCCCCTTGATAAACACGACGCCTCGCAGCTCTTAAAGAGATTCACTCTCTTCGCTGTCAGCTTTTATTTGGCCCAGGAGTCCCGGGAACAGGCTGCTGTTGTCAACAGTGTTTATGTAACAGATGTATTCACGACTTACAGTACAGCTTGTCTTAATGTGTAACTTCTGCAACAATCTGCGTATCTGTTGCAGGTGGTAGGGGATGCACAATGGGATTGTTTAGTCTCTTTCAACAGGCGATGTGGAGCAGCTGAGAGGTTTAAGAGCAGCTGAAATATCACCTCTACCCTCTGCGGACAGGTGAGGCCGGCAGCCCTGTGTTGACTGTTGGTGTTGACACAGCTGCTACTGTTATGAACTTACACATGGTAACCAGAGCAGGGTTTACGACTGCTTTGTGAGGAGGCACAACCGGGCCAATAGTGTTACAGACTGGGATGCTTTACATTATTTTAAGTATTGCTAAGTTCACTCTAATAAGGGTTTCAATGGCATGCCAGGACAACAATTCACACAAAAAGTATGGGGTCTGGAAAACAATAGTTTAATAGTTAGTTGTGAACACCTAGATATTGCTATTAATAGACAGTAATCCTAAAGTCAAAGTTGTGACTTGTACTTTGCGTGATTTGTTTAAAAAATATTACGTGAAATAACACTTTTCAGAGACAGTTTCTGAGAAATAAAAAAGGCAGCTATGTACCAGGTTTATTCATGTAAAAGTCCAAATACTTTTTGGGTGAAAAGTGTTTACTTGCATTTGTGTTTTTACATGACTGCCGTCAGTTGATGTACCTCTTTCAAATATTCACTCTTCATGATCGTATACATACTTAAAGAGTACGGCTTTTTTGAGTTTTCACTCCTGTCGTGTTTAATTTAGGTTTTTAAGCATGTAAATGGTCTGCCAAGGCTAAAATCCCAAAGTTCCCTCCAGGTGGAGTTTCTCTCCCACACACTCCTCCCAGTTGAACTCCTTTGTTTACTTGTTACATGGTGACTTTACTATGTAACACTCGGGCTTCTATTGACTAATGCTCCAACACATTGAACGGGACATCTCTAAGCGGTTGAAACTTGAAAATGAGCATTATAATATGTCCTCTTTAATTAAGCTTGAAGGTGGGGTAGGTAAGTTTGAGAAACCGGCTCGAGATACACTTTTTATATTCCATGGAATGCTCTTAACATCCCGATAGCAATGAATATCTTAAGTGCTTTGACAAAAAATCCATTAAAAAAATTTCATCTGTGGAAGCCGTGGCGCTGTAAAAAGCACGACCAATCATCTGAGCCGGCCCGGCTAAAGTAACTGGATGGCCTACCTGCCTGTCAGCCTTCCATCTGTGCACAAACTTATCTCGTGCCCTCATTGGTCATGTGCGCGTTCGTGTGTGTTGGAGGAGGGGCTCTGTAAGGAAGTGGCAGATTTACTGCCACTTCTGGTTGTGTATTTTCTAATTCTCGCGCACTCGAGCGGGTTTCTCCAAAATTACCTACCCCAGCTTTAATGTATTGGTTGCTGCACTGTATTAATTAACGCACACAGTACTTGAGTAGATCCTTAAGTAGTACTGAATTCAAAATCCATTTGGAATTGGACATTGTTTTTAAATCAAATAGTGACCTCAAGTCTCAAAATAAAATTGAATCAAGATATATGAAAGAAGTCACACTCTTATTTCCGAGGAGTCAAAACAAGGCTTGTAGTGATGCAGACAGTGTAGCTTTGAAATATCAAACGTTGCCACAAAATGCCTTCAAATGGCAGCCATTCAACAATTCTGAACCTCCCTCTGTTCATTTGTGAGAGAGCAGTAATGTGACCTTTATCTGAACGCCTCTCCGCGCCATTCAAAGTCCAAGGATGTTATAAATGGCCATTGGTCACTTGTAATGATGATGAGGGGGAACTGAAATGTCGACATCTAAATGTTTTAACCTAGTGGGGGGGGAAAGGCAGACTCATGTTTCTGTATGATTAAGAGATCATTCGGGGTCAGACGTACAGCAGATTGCGTGCTGAAGATTTACTGAACTACCTCCACCTGAGCAACCCCAACCAAATATCTGTGAAGGGCTTATGGAAGGTCAGGTCACCCCGCCCCCCCTCTGGTGCTCTCTATATCCATGAAATACTGATTTATAACACGCTTATCGGCACACAGCAGGACAGCTTAGCCCTGGACTGTCCAATCGCGTGGCTCACGGTTTCTCCTCACCGGCCTTGACGCTCACCTTTGCACGTTTGACACAGCTACCTATACAGCCGGTAGAAACAAAGCAATCCTGGTGATTGCCATCTACCTGGATCCTGCAAAGCTGAAGAGGGGGGGGAGTAATAAAGAAAGGAATGCGGCTCTAACGTCCGAGGGGATTATTCCTATGCATTTTCCCTTTGCTCTGTAACACCTGGGGGGATTTCCGTATGTATTCCCAAGTTGTTTTTATGTTTCCTCTGAAGCTGTAATCCGCCCTGTTTGGTTTTGGACGGAGTTCAGAGCTGCTTACGATGTGCAGCCACAGCCGTGCGCTTACATTGAACACTAGACATGCATAACAGCTTGATCTGAGTCTTTTGTGCTCTTTATGACTGGAGAAATGTGGGTGAATTCTCTCGCTTATTCCTGCTCTGGTACATTTTCAGCTCTTGATAAGGTCTGGGATTTGATTCCCTGAGCTCACACACCAAGACGTGTTTTCACTTTAAATCCGAACGAATGCACGGGTAAGAGTTTTTTTTCTAAAAGGTTCTAGATCCAGATCAGAGGGGTGAGTGTGTGACTTTACACAGACCCCCACTTAAACCTGCATGCTTGTCAGTCAACTGCGAGTGAACCAGATGCTCACATCGTGTCAGCCCATGTCTTTAGGGCATCATAAACATTGCAGTGTCACCTTGGTGTAATGGCAAAAGAATTGTGTTTGCACCAAACTGGGTCAATTCCATGGTGTTTGATTGAATTATAGCAACTGGAAAACCACGGGGAGTGCTTTAAAAAAGGAGAGTAGAGTGCCATGCTACCAATTTGGAGATAACAGCAAACAGCGTGAAAACAAACACCAACATGTGTCAAGAAACACTGAGCATGAATGGTCCTCCAGCTTCCCCTGCAATAAAACAGCCAAACCTCTTTGTTAATTGCCCTGATGGTCCAAGAACCCCAAAATAGGAACGATCAGCACTTTGAATATTACTTGGCATCAAAATGGAATATCCTCATCAGAAAAAGCAGAGAGGTGTTTCCCACTTCTTACACCGAGAGGCAGACTAGCTGAGAACCAGCCTGAAGGCACTGACTGACCCACACAACACATACTGATGAGTTGTTTTTTTCCACATCCAGACAGACATGCTTGTTCAGGAATCCGTTATAATAACAGGGCTGCTGCATGGGTATTCATAAACGAAATCAATAAGGCCCATTAGGCAGCAGCACATAGCCTATTTTGCCCCATAATAACAATGCAGTAAACAAGGAGAAGTTGTGTATTCCCAAGAAGCATGACACACATATTTAAAGCTGCTCATTTGAATACAGACGCTGTTGCATGTCCTTCCTTTTTAATGACACTGACAGAACACATATACCGTTTTCAAGGCGCTGGAATAATAAACCTACAGCACAGATATATTGGATTTCATTCAACACAGCCCCCTTTTTAATTTACAGGCGTGTTGTTTCATTGAAAGCATGTGCACCCCACAGTAAGCCCGGCTTCTGAGGCTGCAGACATCTGCATAGTGGCTGCACACGGCAGAAGCACCGGCTGCTAATCAAACACTAATTAATGGGAAAATAACATATCGCAGGTGTGTCGATGACACTAATGACACGATGACAAACACGTTTTTTTACTTTAAGGTAAATGCCACATGATTATGGAAAATAGCGTCTCGTATGTAGGCTGCGCTGTTTTTTTTTTAAATAGAGAATATACTGACTATTCATTAAAACGCCCCGTAAGGATGAGAAGGACATCTTACCAGAGAGCATGACCGATGCCTTCGGAGGTCTCCATGGTCCTCTGTAGCAAAACCAAGCCGAGAAAAATCATTCCTGCATCAAACCACAGGGTAGAAATCCTCCCCCAGGAGAGATTGATGTCTTCATTAATTAAACGTGCAGGAATACAGGGGAAAAAAGCCCCTCGTTCATGGTGGCTTCGTATCCCAATTGTAATTCAGCAGCAGACCTGCTCTGGAGAAGAAAGGCTTCCCTGCTGCACCGGATGAAAACCCTCCGTGTTACACCGCCGATGGACGCTGTCTCACGGACGCCCCTCCCCGATGCTCATGCCTCAGAGTGCGCCACTTAATCCCGTCAGACTGTTGTGATCCAGTTGTTGCATAGTGGAGCAATGACGCTAAATAATAATAAATAAATAAATAAATACATTGAGGGTGAATTGACATGTGTAGTGCTCGTAAGTATTTTAAAAACAAAAATGTATGTACATATTTTAATTATTTGTTATAGTTTTATATATTTTGTAATCTTATTGGAAACTAAATTTACATTTCCGTGTCCTTATTATCCAGTTAAAATATATACACATTTAAATTATTTATATGTCCCTATTATTTCATTTGGTATTTTTTAAGTCTTGTATGCATACAAATACATAGTTTTTATAAGACATTTTCCATACACAATAACGCTGAACAGTGGTAAAAGAAAAACGTTCTTCCTCCAATTATTCTGTGAAGATTTTCTAAAACAGTTTTACACTTTTTATATAATTCTTCTCTCACTTATTGAATTCGGTATTTTTTTGTTGTATCTTATTTTGTTTTGTTAGAAAGAACATTTGGCTACTGAATATTCAAAATAAACAAAAAAAACATTAGGCTGATTTGAGGTTTGTCCAATTATTTTGAAAAGAAATACTTAAATAGTTTTCAGTATAGGACTTTCTTATCCAGTAAACAAAAATATGCATAAGTAACCACCCTTTATTTATTTTCACCTTATTTAATTTGGTATTTTAAAAAGAAAACATGTATATATATATTACAGTAAATTAATTAAGTAATAGTCTAGTCAAGCTGTAAAAAAAATTCATTTCTGGATTAAAATAGGCATTGTATACGTCTTGCTTATCATCTCATCAAGTTTAATTATACTGTTCTGGCAATATGGGTTTTTAATTTGTCTTGCCAATAAAGGTTATTCGAATAACATAGTGTATATTATGATAACAGCATTTCGTGGTTCAAGCTACAGAGGATTCAAACAAACCATTTTAAGGCAGCCTTTCCATTTGTTTAAAAGAACAATGGTGCAAAGTAATCGTAATGCTACATAATCTGCAGGCCGTTTGAGATGCTTCACTTCAAACACACGTCGATGGACCACAGATCGAAGTCTCTTATGCGATAGAAAGCATAGCTGAGGCATTAGCTGTTGTTTCCACACAACGCTTAATAATAAAGTGAATACCTCAAGCACTCAGACAGTCAGTGAAACACTATCCGGATGAGTTTACCGTCACGTAATAAACCCTGACAAATAGAATAAAATAACCAGATATGCACAGAAGCAGCAGCTAAAATAACTAATTATTTTTGAGAAGTATTTCAGATGTAGCATATCCATTGGTTGTATTGTACAAAAAGCTTTTATTTGCACACAGCCACCAGGAAGACACAGAAACGACAAATGTGTTTGAATTCTCTGAATAGGTTTTAATTCAAAGCTAAACAATAACAATGGCTTTTCAAAGGAATAGCAACTGATGTTAAATATTACCAAATCGGCACATTTACTTGAGGAAACCGACATACCAAAAATAAATCTGATATATGTTAAGAATGTATAAACTTCCACGTTGAGAACGTCGACGTGTCACTCCATAAACGTCCCAATGGAGAGGAGGAATGGGAGCAACATTGAATTACTGTACAATTTACACACAATGAAAAGGTTTCAAATACATTAATAGACATGTGTCACAACAAAGATGCAAGGACACGTTATTAAACACGCCGTCTACCGTCCTAATAAATACATAAAGTCGTCATCTGTTCCAGGAGTTTGGGCTACAACACAAGTCTCAGTGTGGGGAAGATACAAGTACATACCAAAGGGATTGTACATGAACAAACAATGTCTTATTGAGTGCTAACGATTGGCTGCAGCCCAAAATTATGGGAAATAATTGGTAAGAAAAGAATGACCTGGGGGAGGAATATTTAGTAGGCAGTGTTATGGAAGAATACATTCATTTTTCACCCGTTAGTTTTAAACGGTTTCATCTGCTTTTAATTTGACACCAGAATAGCTTCACTTCACTGCACCGCGTTTAAAAAGTAGTTGTTTTTAAATAGAAGATCTAACTCGCCGTCATTTGGACACTTTTACGTCCTGCAGTAATTGTCAGGTATAATTGATGTCTGGACCCCAAGACCGTTACATGGCTGTTTTTAATCTTTCCTTTTTCATTTTCTCGACTTCAGGCTCCCACGTGTGTCCTTGCGTCACTTCCTCAGATCTCTTGTTAGTAGTTGTCTCTCTAACATGAAGCTGCAAGGTCGTTATAATCTGGTTCTTTAAAACCAAGTGGAATGATTTGGGGTGAAGTAGGGACTCACAAAATGCTTTATTTTTGGTCAATTCATTGTTCACCTTTGGCTATGTTTTGTTGTTTTCCAATTATATTGAAATCAAATTAGGTGAAAGAGTGAATCCATATGTGATCCGTCAATAAAAACACATTTGAGTAGAAATATTTTCATCATCTTTTTCCAATTCCTTTTAGGCGTATCTGGGAAAGGAGATCATTTAACAGGTTCACGTCCAGTTAGAGCCAATACTGCAGGAAAGGGTTTACGCAAAAGGTGTTTTGAAGTTTCTGATTCAATTAAAAACAGATAAGGTAAAAAAATAAGTGAATACATGAACGTAATCTGTCTAATAAAATCATCAATCAATAAAACGTATATTCCTGCCATGGTCTTTTGAGGCATATGCGTGTAAAACTAGGGGGGGGGTTAGCCTCAAGTTAGTGCCAGAAGTGAAGGGAAAAACCGTATCTTTTGATGACTTCATAACATAGCATGCATTTAAAAATAAAAGTGGAATCAAGAAAATAACTGGAACTGATGTATTGGCCTAGATATAATAAAAACCAGAGCATAACTTGTTTTGTCCAGAAGGCTGCTGGGTAAATCCATTAGATCTGGTAGACGTGACCAATGTTGGCGACACGGTTGTCAGTACTGCTGGTGAAGAGAGAGGGGGCATTGATAAGAATTCCATCTATTTTTGGGCTGAGAGGGACAATATTTAGGACTTAAATAACTAATCAAACGTGTATTAATGGAGATGGAGTGAGGGTTATTGGTTCCTCAAGGAAGGGTGTGAATCAACTCACAGCAGGCTAACAGCAGGCTAACAGCAGGCTAAGCTAATGGATGTCAGCTCGACCCGTTGCAAATCCTAACAAAAACCAACAGAACGGAAGACGTGAGAAAAAAAGTGCCTGGATTACAATGTTGTGGAAAACCTTTGGTGATTCTTAAAAATCAACTAAATCGTGTTAAAGTCCGGAGGTAAATCTGTAAAAAATACCATATATATATATCATCAATGCCGGTAAGCAAAAAACCACAAAGTTGCACCAGAGACCTGACCTCTGAATCTCCAGTTAAAGTCCTTGCAGCGCTCTGCAGTTTGAACAGATGCTCACCTTCTTCTTCACCAAGAAGTCACAGGTTGACGCTCGCTCCAGTATGATAGGGCCTGTCCTTAATAGAGGGTCTTTTGGGGGGAGTCCCTGGCACACCACGTACTCCTCCAGGCCCAGCAGCAGGTTGACCACGTCGGTCGCAGAGGTGAGATGCGCGGGGTATTTGTCGTACAGCGGGTGAGTTGGGAGCAGCGGTTGCTTCTGGACCGTGACCTGATAGCAGAAGCCCGGGTCGATGAGCACGATGGCGTCCGTCAGGTTGGACTGTTTGGAGCACTGGATGATCTGCAGCTGAGGGCCGTTCACCAAGATGGCGTACCACAGGATGGGCATGACGGTGGAGCGCAGAGCCTGGAGCAGCTTCATCAGCTGGTTCTCACTGTCCGCACCGCTGCTCACCTGGCTGTCGGCCATACTGAAGATCTGCGTGATCTGCAGAGAGCAGCACAGAAGAATTAAGTACACATTGGCAGCAATATATTATAAAGTGCTGAAGGGCCAAGACAGCGTTTCTGTTAACAATATGGGTGACAGTCCAGGAAGATTTCAATGGACCAGACAAATGGGAGAAATTCTGTTGAAATATTGTCTGAAGGGATGTAACGATATATCACTTCAGCTGAATATCACTCAGGTTTGAAGCATACTTATTCTCATATAAAATAAGCTGGAAACATCCCATTGGCTTTTAGTGTATGGAAGCAGGACAGAGTTAACCTCCTGGGTTGGCGTCCAAAAGTCCGTTCGCCCTGCAGCTCTAAATCCAGAGAGCTAATGGGATAAGTCACTTACCATGGGCAACTCATCTTCATCATCTTCTTCCTCTTCCTCGTAGTAATCATCGTCCTCATCGTCATCTTCACCACATTTTGGACCACGTCTGTCAGCGTGTACTTTCTCTGCATCCAACCTGCTCTGCTGGTTCTGGATTAAAGAGGGGGAAGTCATGAGCTCCACTGTGAAATACAACTGGAGGGAACTCAAACAATAATTCAGACAAAATCAACAAAGTCAAATCATATCGGATCGATGTAGAAGTCAGATCGAATTTCAGCCGCATCAAATCTGATTTAAAGAAGACACATTATATCAAACATTTTCAGGTTCATATTAGGGATGGGAATTTGAAAGCAAATGTATATTCGAATATTCGACCCACCAAAAAACGGTTAACCGGTTAACCGAAATGTACATATCCTATAAAAAAAATGATTGGGTTTTTTTTTTCAATAACTTTTGGAAATAAATAAATACATGTTCAAATAAGTGTATGTCTGTTGTGTAGGACTCTTCTTCGAGTGTAAATAATTACCGGACTATGACTGGTCAAATATGTTGAATACCGGCAAAACTAAATCTCTCCTGTCAAAATGTCTATGTACTTTGCCGCCACACATGGTTGCCAAGCAACGCTTATTGTTGTTTAGGCTGGCCACTCATGTGTCGCGAGTGTTGACAGGGGGCGGGGGAGCAAATATGTATTTGTATTTAGTTTCAATGCTGTAATGTTCAAAAAGCTTTTCACCCTCTGTCTGAAACCAGAGCCCAGTCTGCTCTGATTGGTTAGCTGGCCGGCTCTGTTGTGATTGGTCAGCCGCTTAGAAAGGTCCCGCCCCTTAGCCTATCACGAACAATGTGTTGGAGCGCTACCCAATAACGGAAAAACTGCTACTCTGACAAGGTGAAATTAGGGAATAAGCAGGATTCTGAAAAGTTGTGAATAGCTGAACTTTGCCATCCTGTTCTAAAAATAACTTGGAATAAAATTGTTTTGGTTACAACCTTGTCTACTCTAACTAAAAAACGTTAGTACACGTTAGTACGAGAGAGAACGAGCTTGGCATCCTTCATACGGAGATCAAATTAACTTTTTGGGATGGCCTGGTGCCAAGTGGTTAAGCTGTGTACTATGTCATTACAAAAGCCCCAGATTGATTCTGTCTGCCTTTGTTGCATGTCTCTCTTCCACTCCTTATTATTTCCTGTCTGTGTCTACGCTGTCAGACTTTGCAATAAAGTCACATATAGGCCCCAGGATTAACATATGTTCAGTTTGCCTTGCAGAGTGGGAAGGACCACTCTAAATTAAGACTACATAAAGGAAGTCTGATGCAAAAACGAGATGTACAGACTGTGCATGGTTCACTGAGAACTACACCTGCACACACTAGTCTGTGTGGAATATGGCGTGTGTGTTACATGTTGTGATCAGCGATGTCGCCTCTCGTTTCTGTTATGTGATTGCGATGATTGACATGTACTGTATGTAGTAACGTGTATTGTTCTCTCTGTATCTACTTGTCTTTCATCCTATAACTAATGCTGTTGATAAATTGTGTAAAAAGGTGTCTATTACCATCTGGACAACAGCTGTAAATTAGCCATGTTGGCTAAAGCTGCCCGATTTACTGTTTCTTGTGACAGTTGATCAATGGGGACTGTCCACGACAATATAAACAAATAAACTAAACTAATTACCATGGGCTGGTAATAAACCTTGCGAAACAGACAGAGCTTGAGCCTGGATTCATCACACTGAGCCATATGACCACAAACAGCACGACAACGGGAAAACATATATAAGGACAAAACCAAGAAGCCACAAGCGTTTGTAAAGAAAGGGATAAACATGAGTCCATGACGGGCGAAGAATTGTTTTCTTCATCATCAGCCAGGAAAACCAACTATCTACCAAAGACATGGGGGACAGCTCTAGAAAAAAGGCTCCTGAAACTAAAACACAGACACTCGAGTAGGGCTGAACGCTTAATCGATTTGAAATGGACATTTGAAATGATGCAATTATCAAATCGCAAAGCCTGCGATTCTTGTGTGTCAGTCGTCCACACCAATCAGAAGTGCTGTGCTCCACATGTACCAGTCATTGTTAACCAATCAGAAGTGGCCCATGATAGAAGGTGATAGACCAGGAGTGTCAAACTCAATTTCATCACGGGCCACATCAGCATTATGGTTGCACTCAAAGGGCCGGTTGTAACTTTAAGACTATATAAACATACATATATAAATATTTTAAATATATATAATGTATGTAAAAACTTCATAAATAACTACGTCTGAAAGAAGTCTAGGGCAAATAAGTGCAAGTCTCTTCAGTGAGAATGTCACAAAATTATTTTAAAAGAAAAGCCAAATTTAAGATGCATTGTGGGACATGTAGTTTATGGACATCGTGCATCTGTAAATCGGCATGTAACCGTATAATAAACATATTACATTCTTTCAGAGCTCTTGCGGGCCACATGAAATGATGTCACGGGCCGGATTTGGCCTCCGGGCCTTGAGTTTGACACCCCTGTGATTGATCCAATCACCTGCCAAGTATTTTTGAAATACTTTTCCAAATGGCTTCCAATGGAGCTCTCCTAGATGCTTTGGTGAAACATGTGGAGGAAATTCCACTTTAAAAACAGAAACAACCTGGTTGGCAAGACATGAGCAAATAATAGAAGTTTCAAGCAAAGTTGTGTTATTTAATAATGTCAATAAAAGTCAAAAAGCTTTTAGCAGAGTTAATCTATTTCAGCCGAAAGGACAGAGTCCCGCACCAAGAAGTCAGCACAAGATCTTTCCATTCAAAGGAAACACCAATACTTTATACACTACAGAAGAAGGGAAGGGAAGGTCTTCAGCAAGCGAATTTACATGACAAGAAGTGTTGACCAGACGGTTTGAAACCTACATACAGCGATGCAATTTACATTACAAGAAGTGTTGACCAGACAGTTGAAACTTTACATACATGTTAATTACAAACCAATGGTTGTAGAGACAGACTTTGGTTTGTTCTAAGCAAGATGAAATTTAGAGACTAGATGTGAATTCAATCAGTGGGAAATAAACAGATAATTAAGTTACAGTGATACTTATGATTAAATTAGACTTAATGATACATTGCTACAACAAAACAAAGCATCTGAGTCAGGTTAGTAACGCTCCATCACATGTTTCTATTACAGGGTGAATCTTAAACTGAAGCTTGACTTTAAAGCAACCCAACGGAAGTTACATGTAAGTTTAGTTCTTTCACTCGTAGCTCGGGGTGCGGGGGTGCTAGAGACGGGAGCACGTTGATACGACCTTCCTAGCCGGAGATATGGCCGCATTTTACAATAAACTTCCGTTGCTTAAAAACAAATATCACAAATCGAATCGCAATATCTGTCAGAAAAATCGCAATTAGATTATTCCCCCAAATCGTGCAGCCCTACACTCTACTACCATTTACACAATTCAACATATGTTTGGCCTGATGGAGAGGAGGAAATGCATTGTCACTAAAAACAACATACCAGTTCAGAGTGGTTGTCGTTGCTGGTGTGAGGAACTCTGTCAGGGAGTCCGTTCAGCTCGAAGTCCAAATGATTTGACTGCAGGAAGAGCAAAATGAAGTTTGCATTACGTTTCGGTGAGATAAGCCTGAGGTAACAAAAACATGTAAATATATAGTCTATCTTCAAACCTGCATAGATGATTGGTGGTTTCTCACATTCAGTTCATAGGAGAGACTGTCAGCACTGGTCATCTCATGGTTCCAGTTCGTCTACAGCAGGGAAACATGAGTAAGAGGAAACCAACCTTTCTTCCTTAAAGGATCATTCAGATGTTTTAATAAGGGGTTGTGTAAGGTACTACTTATCCACAGTGAGTGTATATGGTGGTCTGTACACCCCCAGTTTGAAGGAACATACCGGCAAACAAGCAAAGCACTGCTGTGGCCGGGGGCATGTATTACACACCCCCTTTCCACCCAAATGAGCTCCGTTCTAGTTTGGTACTTTGGGTGTCAGTTGATTCAAATTGCTAATCACTTAAAAAATAGTTTGCTTTTCCACCGACCAGAGCCCGAGAGGAGCCACGTCATTATGTCTCAGTTTCAGTGCTGCTTCTCTCAGATCTGCCAGCGTGAACATCACTCACAACAACAACCGAATAGGTTTGAGCATGTTGTCTTGTTTTTACCAGCAGATAGTCCGGTGCCTTGCTCAAGGGCACCACGGCAGGGCTCAGGAGGTGAACTGGCACCTCTCCAAGTCCACACTCCATATTTAGGGTTTGTTCGGGGACTTGAACCGACGGCTCCCAGTCCAAGCCCCTACTGACTGAGCCACTGCCGGATGACATCACTCCATAGTAATGTTTCAGAATAATACATGAACGCTTTCAATACTGGATGTATTGATACGATTCTGGGCTCCTATTCTCAAGCTTCCCAAAGCTTCACATGCCTCCATTTAATTATATCTCATGATTGTATTTGTATATTTGTATGAATACTTAATAAATGAAATGAGTACGTTTACAGCTCAGAACGCGGAACTTACTGGTCGACCGCTGCCTCATTCGGTTGGTGTTACTTTGTTGTTCTAGTCTTAGTTCAGATTCACCAAAGTCACAACTTACATGACATAAGCTGCTGCTCATAACCAATTGCCCCTTGTGGGATTAATAAAGTTGTTGATTGATTGATTGATTGATTGACGACACCAACGTTTTTCTACTGCCCCGTCCACAGCAGCAGAAAGCTTAGCCTCAGTGCCAGTATCTTGTCTGTTCATCCAAACTGGGAGTATCTTCCATATCTTATTCAATATGGACGGGGACACAATAAAAACATGGTATAAAAGGCATTGGGGACTCACTGCTTGCAAGTTACTGTCTTCGTCGTCACTGAAGTCTAAGCCCGATGGTCCTTTGCCTTTCTTTAGACCTGACTTTCTGCTGTATGTGTTGTAAGTTCGAGGTCTGCCCGGCAACCATAAGCTTTCTGGCCCGGGGTCTTTTTGTCCCCTCTGGTACGGCAGCAAGTGTCTCTGCCAAATTATAGACAGAGACATTAAATTGACATTATAACTGGATGAACACGTTTATTTAAAAATTTGATAGGGTTTTACCATCGCCTGTCTCTGACACTGGCGTAGTCGACACTTCTGCCTCTTCTTGTTGCTGCCTCCGAACTTTGGCTTGTCGGAACAGAAATCACACGAGCCGCAGTCTGTCCTGCACTGACAGGCTTTACAATCTCCACAGGACCGCCGCTTCCGCTTCTTATGCCACTGAGGGCAAGTCAAGTATATAATATGGGAGAAAGAGACATATTCAATGTAGTTATTTCAACACTGTCAGTGGCACATTTTCAGTTGATTAGATAATCCATCGGAACATACTCAGTTTTAACCGGTTACCTTGGCGACACACTTGACCTCACATTGACTATATACAGTATTGATTGTCCTTCCTCCTTATCTTCCAACCATTTGGACGCAGACTTGCATTTCCCCATAACGATGTTGCTTAGCAACCGGCGTAAACGGAGCTTCGCGCGCTATCAAGCAGTGAGCGTGCGATGTCCTGTTCAGATGACGTCAAACCCAACGGGATGCCATCAATAAACTCCACAGAATCACACTACACACCTACGCAATGATTACATTCAGGCAGACTGTAGAATACAACCTCTTTGGACCATTTATATACTTATTGAAAACAAGCTACAACATTTAATACCTTGGGAAATGCCCTTTAATACTTTTTAATAGCCTTCATTTTCGCTAAATTGATTTATCAACTTTTAATACGTTTTAAAGACCCCGCGGACACCCTGATACTTCGAGACTGTAAATGTTTCCTTCCACTTTTTTTTGGAGTTGAAATTGGTGGAGGGAAATAATCCATCAATAACCGGAATACTTTTTATATCCTGGGGGGGAATGTTGTAACGTAGACCAAAACGCTTTTATGTTTGCCTAAGGTGGAAAAGTTGTCTTATTGATAACGATAAAATGGGCCAGGTAAAATTGCCACGTGCAACAGGTTAATGAATTCATCGTGACAGAAATTACTCAAATGTCCGCTCCAAAATAAATCTGTAAAGTATTGCCAAATGTGCATTAAATGGTTTTCTATTATTTGAGGTCTGACTGGCACGTATTTGAGTCTCAGTAGTGGATGGAAACATGTTTTTTTTGCAAGTTTGGTTCAAATGTTCCCTACATACGTATGACTTAGCGCAAAAAATTAAACCAGCAAAATACCAGAACTAAACATGTATTTATGCCAAACCATAGACACCGACAGCACTGCGTTCATTGCCAATGTTACCATACATGCCAGCATTAAAAGCATTCTGAATGGTTCCTTCCATCAGGTCCTATAACGGTAAAAAGACACAGGCTATATTATCGTAAATATACCTCAGTGAACGCGTCTACACTTACGCACCTGTTGATCCTTCTCTTCACTCTCTCTTCGCTTTCCCTGTTCTCTCTTCTTGCCTGCCTGGACAACATCAATGCATCCTTTTTTTACTTTAGATGCATTTTCCTGATCTAAAAAGCAATGCCTTAGTTTCAGCTGGCACACCTTACTCACGGGCAGAGGGGCGGGCACAGAGCATAAGGCACGGTGTGTGTTTGGGGAACACTGCCAATCATCAGGTTTCTTACAGTAGCAGTGTTCAGTGTGTCCACGCCGGGCTGCTCGCTTCCTTTTTGCTCGGCCCGCGGTCTCTCACTCACAGCCGTTAACATTGTGACTGCCTGCTCCAAACACCATAAAAACACTGTTTGTGTAATCAACTTATTTTAAAACAATGTTGAATCGTATATGTGGAAATAGAAAATGTTGGCGTTGGAGTTGGAAAAACACAATTAGTTCAGAATGCCCGATTCACAATTTTCTTTTATCCATACCTATGCCGTCCTGTAAATGACTAAAATCTACTTTCATACTATTCAATACTGAAATCTTCATCTGTCAAACAACAAAGAAAATGCTGTGAATTCAGTAATTGGTTATTTTCCCGACTGAAACTGTCTAATAATAAGCCACATTCTAAATTCGGCCAAACGGAGCATTCAAGGAGACTTGAGATGCTTCATAAATGCTGTGATAGTTGTTTCCCTGTCTTGGAAAGTGGTAACTCCTGGAGAGCAGGGTAACTGACATGAATGAAGAAGACCACGATATGTTTCTGCACACCTTTACCAGCCACTATTCAGGCCTGTAAGAGGTGAGTGTCACAAAAAGGGTGGGCTGTCCCGAATACCATTTTTCGGGCTCCGGATATTCGGTAGTAATCAGCAGCGAATATTCTAATATTCGGGCCGCACGCGGGGGCTAGTAATCAGCAGCGAACCGCTTCAACACGTGTATTTTGGTGTATTCACGGCATTCATTTTGTTATTCTCCAGTATTGTTGTTTTATAGTTATTAACCCAATTTGTGTTCTTTGAAATTGAAAAGGATATCGCATTGTGTTTGTTACTTTCGTTGCAGTTGTATATGTCAATTGTGTACGTGTACAATTGTGTAATTTGGCTTGGCTTCCTATGTATGCTTTTATTTTGAAGGAGAGGTAGCGCTGTTGACAGGAAGTTGTTGTTGCTTTGGAAACAACGTGGAGGAGATTAACGGAGAAAAGTAATATCTACATATAAAGACGGAGAAAGTGAACGATAACGTTTATGGTTAAGTGTTAGCACCCCCCGAACAAGCTCTTACGTTGATATTGGAGATTTCAATACATTCAATTAGAAAAAAAAACGGGAAAAAAACGAAAAAACGAATAACGAAATTGAAACCCGAATACCGACTCCAACGAACGAATATTCGGATATTCGAATATTCGGGTACAGCCCTACAAATCACACGTCTTCCTGTCTTTACATATAAACTCACATCATCATCATCGTCAGTTGACATGTCATCGTCATCATCGATGTCCACGTTGACGGAGAAGTTCTCTGTGTCGCTGCTCTTCAGACTCAGGTGCTGTGAATGAAACGTTACCAGTGAGAGTGTGGCAAAGGAAGGTCATGATATGTAGTGTTATAAGAAAGAAAGAAAGGTGTCCTGGTTTACCTGCGAGTCCGTGACTTCACTCTGGAAAATAAAAAATGTTTTTGTTAGAAATGTAATTTAAATTCAGGGTAGGGCTGCGCGATATGTAAAAAAATAATAATTGTGATTATTTTTGATGACGGGTTTGGTCATTTCTAATCATAATTATCATTGAAAACATATGAAATGATAACGGGAAGATTTCTTAATAGGATCTTAATCAAACAAATATTTTTTTATAAGTAAAATATTACTTATTTTAGTAGAATATTAAGAGTAGTATATGGACTAGAATATTATTTAAAAGGCAGGGATAACTTAGCAACTCTAAAATGACTTATTTATTTTAACAAATAGTAAGCCTTCAACAAATATGGTGCTTACTGCAATTTACATTGTTGTCAAAGCCCCAGTGTGGAACCGTTGGAAGGAGAAAGGAATATAACAGGATATCTTTAAAGATTGTTCGCTTAAAAACACTACCAACAATCAATATTGACTTCAACAATAAATGTGAACATTCCTTTTAACCCATAAGAACCCAGACCCATTTCTACTTTAGGGGAAATTACGGGGAACATCATTTAGACTGAATAGACCACATTTCTGACAAGTAACCCCCCCTAGTGTCAAATATCTGAAAAACATACTGTACATGTCACATTGGGCTTTAATGGTAAGGTAACTCTTATTTTTAACTTCATTAACGAGGATGATTTGTTGGTTTGAATTAGTTTGAACATTCTTTGAATTGAAGAATAAAGAATATATTAACTAAATATAATTGAATCAGCTAAATTGACTGAGCAGATCATATTTCTAATTGTGCATATATGTCACTTTGGGTTTCAGGGTTGCTTTTCAATGACTTCTCCATGACCTTTACCTAATTTGCCATGGCCAAAAAAATGACTCTTTCTCAGCGTACCACTGAAAATGGTTTATTTGAACATGGAACAGGAAAATAAGGTCTGCATCTGAAATATGTATCTATCTAAAACAAATCAAATAGCAGGCTTACTAGCTTCTACACGCTAAAGCAACTCAAATCTCTCACCAGCAAAACACCTCGACAGTGAAATGCCATTTTACGTTTCATTACTATACGATACAGTATTTATTATCATTATAGTATTACTATTTTGGCGATTAGATAAAATATAAATTATATTTGATGCAACTTTAGTTACATTTCCATGACTTTTCCCAAACTTTGGGAAAAATATTGTTTTCCATAACTTATCCAGGACCTGGAATTTGCATATTGAATTCCCATGACTTTTAATGACCGTAGGAACCCTGGGGTTTACTGTGAAAGTTTAGGGTTAAAGTCCCGATGTGAAACCAGTGTCACAGCGATCTTTGTCTCATTTGTTTCATATCAATTTGATCAACAAATGTTTCCACAACAGGTTAAATGTAATAAAGGATATGTTATGTCAGCATTTTCATTCTTAAATGGCTTGAATTTTACCTTTAGCAACAAAAAATGTGTTAGTCTGGCACATGGACATCTTGGACATGTTGTTATGGGAACACAACATCACATGACCTGGCCCAGGACCCACCAGACTGTTCAGTGAGTGTCACTCAGGGACTTCATGAGATAGAATAAAGGCTAAAGCTGTATAAGGAACTTTCCAGAACATTTAAAATTCATGTGACACCTGTGTCACGTTGGGTCCTTACGGGTTAAACGTGACACATGTAAAATGGTTATTGCAAAGTCAACGTAGGCATGTGCCATGTGTAGTGTACGAAGAACACGTGGCACAGGACACAGAGAGCATTGACCTTTTAGCAAGCACAGTAAACACTAGGTATATGTGTTGGGAAAATACTGAATGTCCTCTTCAGATATCAGAGTACACGTGATAACAAAGGTCCTACGAAGCTGTGTACGTAACAGGATGTGTGATTACCTAGAAGAGCAGCAGGACTGTTTTAGGCATATGATAGCTATGTGATTAACATGATGATTCAGCCTCTATGGAGATAGACGTATGACAAGCATGCTCATTTCTGACGTGGAGCTAATCTGAAGTAAACATTGAATACTGCTTTGAACCGGTAATCTTCCATCCTGTGTCTGTGTAACTCTCTCTTGTATATCAGCATGTGAAGGACACTGTGTTCAGGAACTAGTTGTACCATATGCTCTGATGACTACTTCCATTCTTGAGAGGATCATACACACATGTATCCTGATATTGAAGCTCAAGCCGGTGACGAGTGATATTTCTCTAACAATATTACAATTAGCGTACAACATGTACACTTTTGGAGGATTAAATTAGCTCACCTGAAAACTCAAGCAGTCTTCAAACGTATCGGGGATTTCGTTGTACAGCTGCTGCGGCACGAAGCCCCCATCTCCAGGGCCCTGGGGGAACAGAACACAAAGCGTGAATGCAAAAGCAACATAACAAACAGAAGATCTCTAAACAAAAACTAGTGAGAGCCCGGCAGCTAACCTTGCGAATAGGACAAATACATTTGCGTCCCCGGCATAAGCGTTTCCGCGACTCTGGGCTCTGTAGTCCACTCTTGCAGTTGGCACAGTGCCCACAGTTGACCGTGTTGAGGCATCCCACACACTGCCCGCATGGAATCCACTACCAATAGCATGAACATAAATAAGAAAGCACGTTGGATAATTCATTAATACCCACTTTCCTTTCCGTATTTTTTCCGCACATTTCATCTCTGGAAATAGAGGCATTTTCTCTTTTGGGGGTCTAGTTATAAATGTCCTGTACATTTCCGCAACACCCCAATATAAACCCAACATTTACTGTCCAGTGATCAAACCCTATTGGCTATCTATAATAACGGAAATAAATTCAATTCTTGGCTTGAGTTTTGATGAGATTTATTTAGCTAATGGAATTTAGTGTTCGGGACAAGTATCTTCTTAAAATATTACTGACAGCCAGCAAAAAGGCAATTACCAAAAGATGGCTTGTGAAAGATCCACCAACAAAGGGAGAATGGATAAACATTGGAAATGGAGAGGCTTACTTTTTCTCTGTAGTGAAAAATGTGACAATTACTGGTCCAAATGGGTTTTGCACGTGAAGAGGGGGGGTCACATAACCGTGAGATATTTATTTTATATGGCTTTACTCCTTTTGGTACAATAGTCTATAATTCTTGCATAACTTTGCTACGACTGTATGTTTCACACAGATTGGTTGTGAACCCGTTGTCAGGGAGATCTTCCCATATCACAAGAGTAATTGCTGAGAACATATTGATGATGTATTACCCCAGTGACCTGTATGTTTAGTTTTTTTCCTCTGTAATGTCTTAACAAATACAAAATAAAGTATTAAAAAAAAATTTTTAAACCCCAACATTTACCCATTCGGAATCCATCATTCAAACACTGGGTAATTTATACATTCCCAATTAGCCACATGCTAACGTTTGGCTATTTAAAACAGTTCATTCACACAACTGGTGGAGAGACAATGCTTTACCTTCCTGAATCGAACCATCGGATGCACTTTTGTCTTCGATGCGGCTGAAATTAAAAAATAAATACACATTATGGATTATTTCCATGATTTTTTTACAACAATTTCGAAAGCTATACTTCCTCAGAATCATCACATTGCACAACCACACATTGACATACCCCAGCAGGTGGGACAGAAGGGTCTCTTCCTCTGCTTATCGTACCACGTGCCTGTGAAGGAAATACTGCATCTGGAACAAACCCTGCAGGGAAATAGGAAACCGCTCAGCACGTGACATCACGCCCAAAGAAACCCCTCTCAATAAACTGAAATACTCAAGTGTCTTGTTAATTACATCAGCAGTGTTTAATGGTTGACATATAAACAATTAATAATGGACTAACAGTGTGTTTTCCTCTGAGCCGATGTCTCCGTTTATAGAGGGGAGGGGGTGCGCTCTGGATGATGAAGGAAGGGGAAGTTTAATTTTCTTTTCCACCGGTGGATATTCATATCCTTGTGCTGGTATTACTACTGTGCCCTGTGCCAACCAAACAGTCGGTTGGGATGGGATGGCCTTGGGCCCCAGGTTTGGGGTGAGTCTGTGGAGAGAGTCGGGGGTGTCGGCCCCCTCCCCTCTCTCCACAAAGCTGGACTCTGAGGATGAACTCTCCGGGATCTTCCTCTAATGGATAAGAAAGAGAGGAGACGTTTACGGTGAGGCTCGCACAGCTTAAAATGTCTCAAGCTTGACGTGATAAAAGAGGGCGTTACCTTCGCTCTGCTGCGGACCCTCGGGGGGGGGGAGTCCGCCCGAGATAAACCTTCCTGACTTGTATTCAAAGGTTGAAAGGTCGACTCCCTCCAACACTGACGTCAGCTCTACGCGGCTTCTCACTCGGTCACCTTGCGGACTGCAAAGACACAACAAAAACAATTGCAACCTCCCAGAGCTGAATGACAACCACTAAAAACTACCATCCAGTTGTCACCTAGTCACATACACAACATACACAACTTTAAATGAATGAAGGCTTATTTAATTTAATTTATTGGCTACATTTTTCCTAACAATTATTGAATAGTTTAGTCCATAAAATGCACGAAAAAAATTGTATTTTTAAACTACAAAAATGAAAATCCTGACATTTGGAAAGCTTATACTAACACTTTTTAAGAGTCGATTCAGGCTAAAAGAATGTATTAAATAATATTTGTAATGTTTCCTTTGTGGTTATCAGCTTTTATGTTTTGTCACATCGCACAGCCCTCACACACACTTCTGTTTAACTGACTATAAAATACAAAGAGAACAAGAATACATGTCATTACATAGTATCAACTAGGGATGCATATCGTTGACTTTTTTACGATACCGATACCACTGAACGATACCGATACTCAACCGATACATATCGTGATACTTTGAAAATGTATCATCCCACAATTACTCCCATGAAGCGCTTTACGATATAGTTAACATGTCAAATGAATATTAAATTCAACTGTGGGACTTCTTGGACCTTTTAGTTCTGAACAAACAATGAAAAATACATCAAATATGAAGAAAAATTATTATGCAATCTAATTTATAACATCCGCCATCACGGGTCACGGACTCACTTTTTAAATGAATGTTTTTAATAAAATGTTTTTGTTTTTGTTTTTTTTAAAGTATCGAAACCGGATCTGATTTCGGTACGGTATACCGTAGCCACCAGTAACCGGTATTTCGGTAATAGCGGATACCGGTATGCATCCCTAGTATCAACATTGTAGACCACAGAGTAAAAGTATAAGTTATATATTCTGCACCCTGCAATTGAAAAACAACGGTATTTCTTTACAACTCTACTCGGCGGTATTTACCTTATGTAATATACATCCTTCTGTCCAATGCTAGAACCTGAGCGCCGGATAACTTCTTTGCGTTTCCAACCATCTCCAAGTATTGGCCATGGATCCCATCCTTCCTCGGCATTCGATCGCTTACGGCGGGGCTGCTGAAAGCTGAATTTAAAAAAGGAGGAAATATGAATTATACTTGTTCAAATTCTTTATTCAAAGTGGGGAAAACACACTGCATGTGGGAAAATGGGAATATATTGTTATACACCTTTTTTCTTTCAATAGATTACGGCAGAGTTGCAATGATTCCTTAAAAGGTAGTTCAACAAATAACAAAAAGCTCTGATTTGATACACAGCATACCTTTTCATGAAGTGCACAACATGATGAGTAATAGAAAACTAGAAGGGCATCTTATTACGACTTTAAATCTTATCTATTATAATTTAATTTGAGATCATTTTTAAAATAAGACTATTGGCCAAGAAGTTGTTTTGATATTTTAAAGACCTAGAAAGCGTTATTAACGCCTTTGTTAACTCGAGACTGGACTACTGCAACGCTCTGTATGTGGGTATGGACCAGGCCTCAATTAGACGCCTAAACTAAGAACAGTCTTCTGACTGGCCACAAAAAGCGTGACCACATCACCCCAATTCACTGGCTTCCAATTTGGTTCTGAATTGATTTTAAACTCCTTTTATTTGTTTTTAAAGCACTAAATGGGCTGGCTCCGGCTTATATAGCCGAACTCCTCCAGCGCTACACCCCAGCCAGAGCCTTAAGGTCTGCTGACCAGCTGTTGCTGATAGTGCCCAAGACCAGGCTCAAAACCCGAGGGGACCGAGCCTTCGCAGCAGCTGGCCCCAGGCTCTGGAACAGTCTGCCCCTCCGTGTGAGGTCGGCCCAGACCCTAGGGGTTTTAAATCTTCACTGAAGACTCACTTCTTCTCTCTGGCCTTCTAGTCAGAGCGGAGCACGACTCCTGACATTTCCCTGTGTTTTGCTTTTATATTTCTGTTGTAAATTCTTGTCTTCTTTCTTATGTTATTGTAGTGTGCTTTTATTACACGTACAGCACTTTGGCTCGACCACAAACCGTTTTTAAATGTGCTCTATAAATAGAATTTGATTTGATAATGATGCACAATATCAGGAGCACAGTACAAGATAGAAAGACAACTTACTTATGAACCTTCAGGTGATTCTTCTCGCTGCCCGCCCCGCTCACACTCATTTCACTTTCTCCTGCCAGGCTTTCAATTTCATCATTGTCATCCTCCTCAAGGGGCTCAAACCAGTCCACAGGGGGCTCCAAACCAGCAGGTTTATCTTCCTCCTTGTCTGGTACTGGAGTTTCCTTTGAAGGATCTGAGTGGGGTTTCTTATCTGTTGTGTTTCCTGCTTCACTCATGATCGTCTCTGGGCTTTGTCCCACATCTTTTACCTCCGGCTCTGCGACAGGGACCGGGGTCCCAACTGGTTCCATGTTCATTGTTGCACCCTTTCAAGCTACAAATTGTATTCCTGGAGACAAAAGAAAGATATCTTCTAGTGTAGACTTTGCATCACATTTAAAGTCCCCATGTGTGTTCCCAATGTCTGAGCATGTATCCTCTGACTCAGTTTTTAATGACAGAACCTGGAGAAAACCCGATGTTGTTCAGAACTAACGATGGAGAAGCAGCCATCAGTTATTATGCTCCAAATATAACTTTTATTCATGCTTATTTTATTATCTTTGCTTTTTAATGACTGTTTTTAAATGCCATTTTATAATATTTTTCCACTGCGCTTTTTCTTAATGTCTTTCATTTTTTGTAAAGGACTTTGACTTTGTCTTGTGTTGAAAGGTGGTATACAAATAAACGTGCATTGCCTTGCCTGTCATAAATCAAGCTAACACTGTTTATATGCTGCTGCAACAAAAACAATTTCCCAACTTGGGATCGGATCAATAAAGTACCATCTTATCTTATCTCTCTTATCTTTAGAATCCACATATTCATGGTAGACAGATTGGCGCTTGGTTAAACAAAGCCAACATCTGCCATTTGAGGTGTTGTTTCTGCTAACAACTGCACTAATACTCAGATATTGGTTACTATTTCTAAATACTTAGTTTAGCAACATACCATATATTACCAGTAGCTAAAGTAACGCTAGAAGCGATTAAGATACTAGCAGCTGTTAAAAACTGTTGGTGCGATTCACCCATGATCCGCTTACACGCTTGAGTAGATTTACACAGTTTACACAGTTTAAACATACCTGCTGTTAGGAAAGCCAAAAACCACACACCTTTAGATTAACATTTCCAGGATTGGTGACAATCTAGTCACATAAGGTACCACTTTTAAAAAGGTAGAGCTAACGTAGCTAGCTTACAAACATCTAGTGCTAGCGGAAACGGTTGCAGGAACAAAGAGGACTTCACGTCCAAGATGCTAATCCTCCTGGTCCGTGCATGTACGGGAACCCTTGCCCCAGTTTACAGAAGTGCGCCGGACTCTGAGGAAAATATTCATTGTGTCCAAACGGCGGTACTGCAACTTCCGTATCAGTCCGTGACGTCACAGTATGGGATTAGTTTTGTATCATAAATATAAAGCAACACTTTCTCATTATAAAGCAAAACTATGAGTTTAAAAGAAAAAAGAAAAGAGAAAAGAAAAGAAAAGTATAAGTTGCAAACAAATCATTTGTGTAATCCTTTATATATACAGTCTATGGTGTAATCATGTAAATTATAAGTCTTTTTTCTTTGTTTTAACAAGAACAGATTCTGACACAAACGTCCCAGGTGGGCGGGACTTTCAGGGGTGCGTCCCCATTGGCTACTCAGTTTTTGAGTGACAGCCCAGTCCTCCAGCGATTGTACAGTGCAGGCAGCTGCGGTGCGGTAGCTGAGCGTGGATAGAAAACCCGCAGAATAACCAGCATTTCAATTATTATAGTACTACAAGTGAAAATATATGTAAGTATTGATCATTTGTGTTGTTTGTGCTGTACTACACGGTCTGTTTCTTTATTGTATTAAGTGAGAAGTAAAGAAAAGCTAACAATGCAATCAATGGAGGCTGAGTTAACTTTGTAGGAAAACCTACTGTCCCTGAGCTGTGTTTTATTTGTTGACTTCATATTTTTCATTTCCTATAACATTTATTTTCCTCTCATATTAACAGTGTGGATCATTGAGACAGCGTGGCGTCCAGAGTCTTATCCCATTTCCCCACTTCCTCTGAGGGGACAGCATTAGATCCTAGGAGGGGGGGCATGAAGAAAGACCTGCACCATCTTCATCCACGCTGGGCGTTGCTGTTATCACTGGCTCAGTGTCATTTCATTTGACCTAATGTCTTTACATATACATTTAATAGATGTTATTATTATCCACCTTTTTGTTTTATGTCCTTTTATTTAAAACATTCTTTGAGACTTAATCTTCTGGTTCAAATTTCAATAAATGTAATTTGTATAATCATTCTTTAGTCTTTATTCTACATGAAAATGTTAGAGATTCCATTCAAATCTGTTGATTATTCATATCTTCCTCAGGCTAGGAATAGTATGTTGAGTTTTTAATGCTAAACGTATATCATTTTCAAACAGGATATAGAATGAGACAACACAGTGTGTATCCATTGTGTATGAATGCTTCAGCTCTTCAGACCAACACAGTAAGATGTGAGCATGTTCCTAATTGTGTTGGTATGCAAGATCCATTGCTGGTATAACAACCTGGTACTAAGCACACAGGCATCTTGTTAAAGTTATCTTATCTTAGCTATCTCTTATATTTAGCGGAGGAAAACAATTGTGACATCAGTTATGACATCACTTACGCCGTGACTCTGGGATTTGTAGTCTTTCTAGTTGCATATTTTTCATAGTCTTATATTTCAACAGTTTTATGACAAACTGTGATTTTTTTGACATGGAAATTATTTTTTAAGATTGACAAACATCATATGTGTAATTCATGGCACAATTCAAACGGGATCGAAAGATAAGTGTTCTCTCTTCATTGACTTCAATTCATACTTTTTCTCTCTCAAAAGAGAGATTTTGTCCTCATGCTCCAATGTGCCAATGAGCAGCTCTCATAGGAAAGCACGAGACCCCGCCTCCGACGCTGTATCCAGTTCTTATTATCCATCCATGGAGACAACACTAATAACAACAATAATTTGCATTAACAAGTAGTTTCTTATTAGGGAAATTGTAAAACGGGTAACTTCTATGTGTATTCTCCGGCAACGTGACAACTCTCCTATTTATTCAAGCAAAAGTGTGTATATATTTTTGTCTGTTTACGCTATTTCCGGCTAGCAAAATAGTAACCCTAATATACAACCATTGTTGTTTACTCATTTCAAACGTTACTTATTTGCATTTCACCGTAAGGATCGACCATAGACTGTATATAGACTGTACTAGGGATAGACACGAAAAAAACAATCTTGAAGTGACTTATCTTCTACTGCACATGCTCTTTGACAGCACGCGTCATATTACCGTGTACTTTGCCTCCCTTCTCGGGTTGTTAGAAAGAAGTGTAGGCTACTGTTAGCATTGTGTTCGCCTTAAAACCATAGACTGTATATGCTTAAAACGAAGGGTTGTCTTCACATTGGAGCACAACTAGGACTAGGACATCATATCTACCATTGACATCGTTTTATATTATCATATAGTTTGTTCCTCTATTTAAACACTTTTGTGGCGTTTTCTTTTTATTCAGTCCAAATGATATGCAATCAACCAAAGTAGTTAGCAAGCAGGAAGGATGAGGAGCACTTGAAGATATATTTTTAAATGTACAGATATTCAGGCAGTACACACAAATACAAATATAACATTGGGGAGTGAACCTTTTTTGTGATTTGAAGGGCAAAGCCTTATAACGTTTCTAATGTTATCAATATATGAGCAGCAACTATGTGTATTTAAATAATCAATATATCACCGGTTAGTATTTATTTAAATCAAGAAACAATATTACCCATAATCAGAAAGTAAAAAAAGCACATAGCCCGGTAATTACAATACAATCCTCTTCCTCAGAGAGCTCTGCATCTGTTTATTGACCAGTCAGGAGCATCCCATCCCATTAGCAGTGTGGCATGAGGTGATCGCGGGAGAGATGTTGTTTTGTGTTGTACTTTGTGGGTCTGCACTCCGAGTCAGGAAGTTGTGTTGATCTCGTTTGGTTACTATGAACTAGTAATTTAAAGTCTTTGTTGACTGGGAATAGTCTACCCTGCAATATCCGTTGTACTTCACTGCTTTTGATACACTCTTAAATCAGCCTTTCCTTGCTTACATTCATGTGTGCGACCATGTTTACCCCTTTGAAAACAGCAGTGATTGTTTTGAAGAAGGACCGATACAACTACACTTCTCGGTCAGTAACTTTAATCAAAGATACCTGTATACATGCTGGCTCAAAGAAATTATAGAACAAATAGCAGATACATCAAAGTGTTTATTCTGAGCGATCATACCAAAAACAGCTGTTATCAATCAGCAGCAGTTCATCCATCACAGTCAGGAAAATATATCCATTTACCTCTTTCAGTTAATTATCATACATACATTTTTAAAATAATTATCTAGTTAGAAAATCTGTTTTGGACCTAATAGTTTCATTTAAATCTTTAAAACTCAAATCACGTACAGTGATCAGAGCACAGTTGCAGACAGGTCGACTACCTATCCTTGTTACCACGGAGATCGGTGGTCACGGGGTCGTGCTGAATAGTTTGGTGAAGCATCAGAGCGAGCAGACCGGCTCTGTTGGTCATCGCCGTCCTGACGTTACGCTCCTGTTCAAAGAGCTCGTCCAACTTGTACCACTGTGGACAGAAACAAGCCAAACGTCAGGCTGAAGCATCCTTTGTGCTCCAGTCAACCCTTACAGTAAACACAGAGCTAAATCCCAGATCAAATGCACGCGAAAGGCTCTTTGAACATGTCTTCTCTCAGTCTTATGTTAAATGTTTGTTGTTCATGTATTGTGTCTTGATATCTGTCTATGTCATACTTGCCAACCTTGAGACCTCAGAAATCGGGAGCATTTCAAAACCACCGCGGGAGCGCTAGTGGATCGCCGGGGCTGTATTAGATTAACATTAACATGCTTATTGTAGTTGTAAGTGCACTGTCTTGCGGCCTTGTAGCACCATGCTTGACGGAAAGGAGTGAGCAGAGGGCAGAGTTGTCGATTCTTGTTCAGTTTTCTGTGACTATCTTCCTCACCCTCTCAGACTGTCAGTTGCGCGCGCTACTAAAGAGACGCGCTACCATGGAAACCAAACAATGGTGTAGCTGTATTAAAGTCCGAGTGGAAACAGTCCTCCTGAGTAAATCTGATTTTGTCAGAAATGCGGGAGAAATATGACCCCGGGAGGAAACCGGGAGAGGGCAATGAAATCGGGAGTCTCCCGTGAAAATCGGGAGGGTTGGCAAGTATGGTCTATGTTGATGTTACATTACAGTCCAGCAGACTGATTGGTGAGCCACAGCTAAACCTGGAGACCCTGTACCTCAGGCAGTTAAAGCGGTTATCCAGCTCCATATTAGACGATGACTCCCACCCTCTGCACTCAGAATGTAAGCTTCTTCCTTCGGGCCGGACCTTACTTGTCCCAAGGAGTAGAACGAAGCGGTATAAAAACTGTTTTATCCCAGCAGCTATTGCACAAATTAACAAATCACAGGAGCGTCACACAAATGCCTATTTTAATTTATTTAATTGTGAATTTTGAATGTCCATGTTTGTACTAGTGTTTTTGGTTGAGCAGGGTGTACTTGTACTTTTACTAGTCCTTTTACTAGAGATGTGTCTGTTGTTTGTTTTTAGTGTCAGGATGGAACCCTTGTCTTTTTCTCTGCAAACAGAATCTACCTACGGGTACAAATAAATAACCTGAACCTGAACCTGATGGAGCTGCTGTGATGCAAGTCAAATTTTCAGACTTGATCTGACCATTATCGTATTGTATGGTATTTTTTCTAGTTCTCTATCTGTGTTTTAATTGTTGTTTTGTTTTATGTAAATGTAATGTACCTACCTGGTAATAAACCTGATTCTGATTCTGAAATATCAAATTTGCTGTCGGTTAGAACCAAAAGAAGCAGTCGTGGCAGTGTTTCCCACAGAATTTGATTCTATTTGTGGGGGCACCGCAACCCCCCCGGCAAGAAAAGCCAAAGGCCCCTTAAAGATCACATGTCGTGCTTTTCCGGTTATTACCCGTCCCCTTGTGTGTTATGAAGGTTTTTATACGGTGGACGGGGAGGGGAAGCGGCAACGAGCCGTTTAGTGGAGAAAGTGAATACTGCTGAATACACACACTTTACAGAGATGCTGTATGCGAAACCAATGTGAGTTTGGAAAATTGCACAGTATTTTTCTATTTTAGTAGACCTCAACAATGGAATTATGATCAGTGGAAATGGCCATGACATGTGACCTTTAACCTATTCGGGTGGCCCACGCATCCACCCCCCCCTCAAATAAGAAAATACATGCAAGTTCATGGCTACTACAACGTTCTTGTTGCTCTGTGTTGCGTTGTTAATGAGTGGGACACACCGGAGTTGAGGATCTGTGGGGTTTATTCTCCCAGAAATATAATTTACAATTTAGGCATTTAGCCTTATTCCAAAGAGACTTACAATGACCAATCACAGGGACATTCTCCCTGGAGTAACCGAGGGCTAAGTGCCTTGCTCAAGGGCACACGAGTAGTGGTGTTTCAGGCGGGATTTGAACTCGCAACCTTCCGATCATCAGCCCACCTCACTAACCATTAGACCACCAACATTTATATTTAAAAAAAAAAGAATTAAAAAAAAAATAGAATTTATTTTTATTTTAATGAGATCCATTTGTGCCGGACGATATTTAATTGTGGCGGCCCGCTACAAATAAATCAATGTATGGGAAACACTGCGTGGTGTTGGACTTACCACCCTGACTCGCTCCAGGTCCACCTCCGCTCTCCTGAGCTTCTCCCAGTTGTAATGTTTGTTGCATTTCCTTTTGGGGACCTTGCAGTAATCTCCGGTCAGCTCGAACACGTTCTTCACCAGAGGACACCCACACACCTCATCCCCTTGGATCTAAAAACAACAAAAACATCAATTAACCATCTACACATTAACTCTACTATGTAGCGGACTGTATGAACAGATTTCACCATTCAGATTCAAGGCTTTATTGTCATTTGCACATTCGCTACAGCAGTGTTTCTCAAACTCTTTCATACCAAGGACCACTTAGCCAATAAAAAAACACTCGCGGACCACCTAACTCCACAAATATCCAAAATCACATCGTTTTTCTAGAACAGATTACAAATCGCCTGAAAATGGTACAAACAAGTGGCAACATGTGTGATGAAGGTGTTGCGCTGGGCTATATCATGCAATTGAAAGTGAAACTTAACCTCGCTCCATTGCGGAGATATTCCTGTGAGAGTGCGGAAAACTTAAATTCGTTTATTTATTTAAAATGTGAAATTGTACCAATATACTCACGCGGACCACCAGTGATCCGCGGACCACACTTTGAGAATGGCAATGGAAAACGTAGGTCACAGGCTAACTGTGGTTATTATAGGGCTTAGTCGAACACTCGATTCTGATTGGTCAATTTGGACATTCCGGAGGTGGGTAATTTTAGCTAACAGACCGCTGCTAAGGAGGATCAAGGGACTATGTGCAGTCATGTCAATCCACAGAAAGAAGTCCGATGAATTTATTGTCATCTGAGGACACGAAGCAGTACAACAGGCCTGGGAAACACAGAATCTCCCAGTGGAGGTCGGTGTCGTGTCAAATGATCATTTAAAACATATAGTCTTATACTCTGATTGCCTTTTCCACTGTTACATTGTATTTTGAGTCTTGTATGTGTTTAACAGAGACGTATGTTAAGGATTTACATTTCAGGAGGGCAAAAGGAAGGTATAAGGGGGATATGCAAATGTTTAAGGAACGAGGGGGGTTTATAGGCCGTTTCTCAATCTCGAGGATTTTGGCTTCCAAGCCAATATTTCAAGGATGCTGCGTCATCGAGTGCCGCCGAAGTACTGTTCCAATGTCCAGCATACTTGGAATTCCACCGAGGCCGCGTCCTTGGTTTGGGGGAAATTTCGAGGCTGCATATGGGTAGACTTCGCGTCCTTAAAATCCCCACAATGCTTTGCGCACGAACCAATTTCAAAAACCCTTGCGGAGAATGGCTGAACCGACGCAGCACACATTTAAATGTAAGTATGTAGTGGCGTAGAACATGTGTTGGTAAATATGTGACTTTGTTACATTTGTTATCACCAAAAATGTGTTCCGTGAAAGTAAAGCAAGTTCATAATTAGATAGACATCGTGAGGCATTTATTTTCGGTACAGTTTATGTTGAAGCCGTTAGAGAGAGTGGCACACTTGTTAGCCTCTTCCATTCTTCTTCGATTTCCGAAGCCGTGGCTTGGAAGTATACTTGCTTCCTTTCTGAAGGAAGTGACTTGGAAGTACACGACTACCAAGCCAGCATCCTCGAGATTGAGAAACGGCCATAGTTTAATGCTGGGGATGTGTGGATGATGCCGAAGGGAATCTAAGGGTGGGACCAGTTGGGTTTCTCTGGACTATATAGTGTGACTGTGCTCTGGGTGCAGAACCTCTTTATCATCCGAGGATGAAGTAGCTCTGTTCCTGCATTTCAGATCGATTTCACTTTTATATTGACTTTCTTTATTCAATATAACAAAAGACAAACTTTGTCCATGAATCATTTATCAGTTTCTCTTCAGAATTTCCTCCTAATTTATTTCTAACTGGGACTTTTTTCTTTCTTTCTCAATGAATATTTTAGGTTTTAGCCGGTTTTCTAT
>CALSBZ010046870.1:2636741-2647562 GCA_943591055.1 Gobionotothen gibberifrons | reverse complement strand
TTTCTTTCTTTCTCAATGAATATTTTAGGTTTTAGCCGGTTTTCTATTGATTGATATCATGCATGAGTCCGAGGGGTTTCCACTGACCTTAGGGTCTCTGGAATGTTCCGGACACAGAACCTGAAGCCTCTTACAATACGTTTTGCTTTGGGGATTGTACACGTCACAGAAGAGTCTCGTTGCTCTGTGGAAAAGATAAAGACATGTTAGTAAAGCGACTGAACAGAGTCAAGTCAAACATTTGGAGAGGATTTCTTTCTCTTACCCTTCGATCCTTGTAGGGTACATGGAGCCAAAGGAAGTCTGGCTCTCATACTGTCAAGATAGTCACACAGGAGAGACATTTTAAAACCCGCCCAATGGCTTTTTGTTAAAGATGATATGTTCTATGTTTCTGAAAGCACTCACCTTTGCGTAACATCTCTCCATATGTCTCAGTGCCACTTTTGGATTGATGGGATGACTGCAAGACACGCAGAAGATCTGCAGGTCTGTGTCCTCGCTGTCGTTTTCATTACACTGCACACAGAGACCAAAGCATTTTATTAAAAAGTATTTGATCTTGTGGGATATTTATTAGGGGTGCACTAATGGGAAATTCTTGGCCGAAACCGATACCGAAAATAGGAAACAGTTGGCCGAAAACCGAATGCTGAAAGGCCGAAAATGATTAATAGAAATATATATATATATATATATAATGTATACATTTTTTACCAATGTTGTTCAGCTACCTGATTATGGAAAAAGACATGATTATGGCAAAACTTAACTTAAATAATAATCACTATTATGGGTCCATAAAACATTTATTCAGCACTTTTGAATGCATACAGTACATTCATTCCAAGTCAAGTGCATGTTCTTTTCTCTGTAGGATAACTACAACAAAGTGCATTCAGAACAAAGCCACGGTGCTTTAAAACTGCATAAACATCTCGGCCAGTAGGCCTACAACAAAATAGTGTAAATAAAGACTGTAACAGCCAGGCCTTCAACAACAACAAATGCACCTATAAGTGAATGCATACAAATGTGCAAACTGGATACATCCACATGAATGTAACTATTTACAAATGAAATTACAATTGAATTTCAAGAATCTGTAAATAAGGCTGTCTGTCCTCATAAGCAAAGTAGTAAACATTGTATAAAGATACATAAAGTGAAAACCGGATACAAAATCCACAATCAATTACAAATTAAATTAAATACGGCCGAAAGCCGAAAAGGGCCTTTTTAACCATTTTCGGCCGATAATTTTCGGTGGCCGAATATTCGGTGCATCCCTAATATTTATGTGTGTGTATGCAGGGTTTCTGCAGGTTTAGCCAACTCAAATTTAAGACTTTTTAAGACCACTTTGAATAGAATTTAAGACCTATTTCACGGCAAGAAAGTATGAAGGAAAATTGCTATGAAAGAAGAAATACGTCCCATAATTACTTACAAAGTAAATGTAAAATTGAAGTCACGTCGTGTCAATTTTGAATTGAGCCGTTTCTTATAGATACTATCTCTTCAAGTAATTTAGTAATGGGAATTCCGGCTCTTTTTAGTGAGCCGGATCATTTGACTCGGCTCACTAAGAAGAGTCGGCTCTTTCGGCTCCTAAACGGCTCTTCATGTTACCACAGTTTACCACGGAGCCTCATTTTCGGCGAGGCTCTGGCGCTCGCAGTTCACGCGCGTGCTCCACTAGCGTGCCCCACTAAGGCTCGCCGGCAGAACACTTTCCGTCACAGGAACACGCTTTGCTGGTGGCGAAAAGAAGCCCACCAGACTCCTTTGCCTCTCCAACAGAGGGATGTCCTTCCTTTTTCCTTTTCGTCATTTCAAGCGATAAAAACTCTCGATCTTCTCTCGAATTATTTATTTTCTTGGACGCCCAAATGACGGCATGACGCCCCCCTGGCGGAAACGCTGACCCTAACCACTGAAAACATACGTGCTCAGAAACACATACGCTAACTTTTCATCCGTGAAATCTCCTGCTAATTGGATCCTTGAGTTCAAAGACAGAAACTGAGAAAATAACGGTGCTAAGGAATAGGAGATCATGAGAGAGGGAGTTGGTAGCTAAGGACAAGCATGGTTAAGACATCATTCAAAATGACCAAGGCCGAAACTGACCTTGGCTGAAATGTCAAACAAATATGATTGAGTAGGAGAATTCAGGATGGTGGAAGTGTGGAGTCTATTTGCATATAACATTACAAGATTGATTCTTATTATTACATGATATGCTTATATTATAGTGCTCATGAGATGTTGCTATGACTATGGAATAAATAGACACAATCACCAATCCCAGGTTCTGATGGGTTGGATACGAAACGAAGGGAATAGTCATCGAAGAAAGTTTGAGCTTGCATAGAAATGTAGCAAAAGCCAGGAGTACACTGTAGGAGACAAAGAGTTATGAAAGCGGGAGATCGCCCTGGCCTTGAACGGTGTGTGAGCTCCTCGCCTACGCATAACTGGGAATCAGTATAATGGAGGATTCCACTATCTATCGTAGAAACTTTAGCAAAACTAATTACGTAGTAGGGCTGAACGATTAATCGATTTAAAATCGCGATTTTAAATGATGCGATTATCAAATCGCAAAGCCTGCAATATTTTTTAACATTTTTTTTAAACATTTTGTTTGTTCTTGTGTGTCAGTCGTCCACACCAATCAGAAGTGCTGTGCTCCACATGTACCAGCCATTGTTAACCAATCAGAAGTGGCCCATGATAGAAGGTGATTGACAGATTGATCCAATCACCTGCCAAGTCTTTTTGAAATACTTTTCCAAATGTCTTCCAATGGAGCTTTCCTAGATGGTTTGGTGAAGCAAACCATCTGAGTCAGGTTAGTAATGCTCCATCACATGTTTCTATTACAGGGTGAATCTGAAACTGAAGCTTGACTTTAAAGCAACCCAACGGAGGTTTCATGTAAGTTTAGTTCTTTCACTCGTAGCTCGGGCTGCGGGGGTGCTAGAGACGGGAGCACGTTGATACGACCTTCCTAGCCGAAGATATCGCCGCATTTTACAATAAACTTCCGTTGGGTTGTTTAAAAACAAATATCGCAAATCGAATCGCAATATCTGTCAGAAAAATCGCAATTAGATTTTTTTCCCAAAATCATGCAGCCCTATTACGTAGTAAGCAGATCAGCCGGGTAACTGTTGTCCTTTTATCGCCGTACGCAAATCATCTTCCTAGCTCTAAGCCGTCAGACTGAGCGGTGAATAGCATAAACTCATTCATACAAAGTGTGAGAGCAGGCGTCTTCTGGTTGGTGTAGCAGCACATTGTTATGGCAAGTATTAAAGCTTAGTACAGTGTAATCCTAATGAAATGTAACTTTTAACAAAGTGGTATCCTGGGAGTGGCAAAGAAATGGATGCGTGATAACCGATGTGTTCACGAAGGGTTTTAAGACACTACGGGAAGGCCAGGGGGAAAGGAAGACATCTGCGACACCCAACTGTTGTCTTGGTAGGGTGTGAGTTTAGCTTACTGCCATAGGGCGACCACATGTTGTTGTGTTGTCATGGAAATGATCTTTCATGTTTCCCTATAAAACAGGACGCACTGAGAAGGAGTCGTCTTGCTTGCAAGCAATAAAAGAAAATATCTGAAAATGCTTTATATCGATATTGTGTTTCTTTGCATATTTGCCTAACTCATAATTTTCTCAAGACAGCAGCTGATTTTAAGTTGCTACGACAACGTATAGATAATAAAAAGCAAGGGGTCAATGCTAATGTGGTACATGAGGAGATACATTTCTGATCTCCTGCTAAATTATGAACCATCCAGATCTCTCAGGTCTTCTGGGACTGGTCAGCTTTCTGAACTAAACATGGAGAAGCAGCGTTCAGTTATTATGCTCCAAATATCTGGAACAAACTCCCAGAAACCTGCCGGTCCGCTGCAACTCTGACTACTTTTAAATCCAGGCTGAAGACTTTTCTTTTTGTCGCTGCTTTTAATTGAACTATTCATATCTTATACTGCACTGTAACTTTTATCCATGTATTTTTTCTTTTAATGTTTATTTTATTAGCTTTTCTTTTTAATGACTGATTTTAAATGCCATTTTCTTAATATCTTTCATTTTTTGTAAAGCACTTTGAATTGCCTTGTGTTGAAAAGTGCTATATAAATAAACTTGCCTTGCCTTGCCTAATGTGTCATATGCTGTCAGTTTTCAAACAAGGATACAGGTCCTAAAATAAAGAACAAGACCAGACTCATTGGAAGCATGTTAGAAAAATAATTACAACACGCTGAGCTGTTTTTTCCACCAGGCTGTCAGGAGGCTGAACTCTCTCCCCTTCATGTGTCTTTGATTGGGTATATATATAATTGTTGTTTTTGTATTCCGGATTGTGGGAAACGGCATTTCGATCTCTCTGTCTGTACACACAAACTGAAAGATTGACAATAAAGCTAATGTAGGAGACACATTTGAAGTATTTTTCTGTGTTTGTTACGGTACATGCTTTTTGAGTCACTATAGGAGGTGGGCGTGTCATTGGATTTGTGTGGTGACGTTTGTGGTTATACCCGGTTGCTTTTACCTGCGCACTTTGTAATAGATGGAGGGGGAGTGAGATAGAGAAGGACAATTTTTGTTGACCGCAAGCACGCATGCACGCGTAAAGGAATACAAGAATATACGCATATGGATATGGAATATTGCATTTTTGCCTTGGAAATAAAAGGTCAAACGCATACTGTTGGAAAGACTGAGTTTTTGCGAGTCCACAATGTTTTTCTCTTGTTTAGTCCCTCGCGGCACTAGATTACTACCGCAATAGTTGACTTTGAGCTGCCCCCCACCCCCCCTCACCTCCTCGTCCTGCTGGGCCGCCTGCTGCTTGGCCTTGACGATGATGCCTTCCAGTTCGTGGAAGCGCCGCTCCATCTCTGTGAGGCGCAGCCGGGCATTCTGCTGGTCGCGGCGGATTCGCTCCAGCTGCTTCTTGCCGTGCTCCTCGGCGATGCAGGGGCTCTGCTGCCACTGCTGGATGCGCTGAGGCAGGATCTCATAGATCCGGCTGTGGAGCAAAATCAACGATTCTTATAAATGATCGTAATTAGGTTGTCTGGGATAAATAGTGAAGCGTCTTATGGACAGGGACACTACATCAAACATATTGGTGACAAAGACAAAAAAAGACTAAATACGGGACTCGAAGGCAGTGATCATTGCTAGGTGGAGCTATGGTGCTATCAGGGAATCACAAGCTGGGATAGAAACAGCTTTTGGTTTCTAATAAAAAAGAACATTTTTACTGGTAAATACTCCAAAGAATAGAAAATGTATTACACTTCTACCTAAGATAAGTTGGCTTTTCTTTGTTCCAAGCAGGCATCTTAGAGGTGGGAGAATATAGAAATCTATTGTGGATCACTTAAGAAAAAGCTGAAGAAGTTGTGGTGAATTTCCATTATCAGGAACATCTTCAGGAGTGACTAAAAAAAGCCGTCTAGCTTTCTATCATGGTATGGAACCTTTTTTATTTTTAAATACAGAAATGATCTGATTTACAAAATCACACAATGTTGCTATTTTATTTGTAAGTAGTGGGGGATCTAATAGAAGTGTGTTTACCCCAAAAAGACAAAATATTGGTTTCTTAAAAAGGTGGGGTAGGTAATTCACTTCAGAAACACTTGTTATATTCCATGGAATGCTCTTAACATCCCGATAGCAATGAATATATTAAATGCTTTGACAATAAATCCATAAAAAACGTCATCTGTGGAAGCCGTGGCGCTGTAAAAAGCACGACCAATCATCTGAGCCGGCCCGGCTAAAGTAACTGGATGGCCTACCTGCCTGTCAGCCTTCCATCTCGTGCACAAACTTATCTCGTGCCCTCATTGGTCATGTGCGCGACCGTGTGTGTTGGAGGAGGGGCTCTGTGAGGAAGTCTGAAGGAAGTGGCAGATTCTTCTCTGCTGCATACTTTCAAATTCTAGCGCACTCGAGCTGGTTGCTCCATTCTTACCTACCCTACCTTTAACACTACATATAAAGTGAATCCAGTATGTTTAAGTTTCGTTTTTAAGCATATTTGATGATTATATTTGGGTAATGTCGTGAATCGCAATCATTCACGACAGGCTAATCGTGACAAGATGCCTTGATGGAATAAAGTGCACGACTGGTGAAAGTCGAGTCCTTACTTGCGGGCTAGCGTCATGCCGCACTCCTCAGAGCAGTACTTGGAGCCGGCTCTTGTCGGCTGCACACAGCTCGGCCCGAGACACTGCCGCTGCCCCGTGCTGTCCCGCAGCTCGCCCTTCTCACTGGATCTGGTTTTGTCTTTGTGCTTCTGCTTCTGTTTGTGCCGCCGGGACTCCTTCTAGATAATTAGAAAAACAAGGACATGTTATAATATGTGTTACTATCATTTACCAATGCGAACACCTGGCAGAACTTCAAATGATGATGATGAGAATTGTTCAAGGGAACTCACTTTCTTGTCAAACTTCTTCTCTCTTCTCTTGACGTGCTTCACCTTCACAGCTTTCTTACGCATGACAGGACTGAAAGGCGCCTCATCGTCTTCATCACTGTTCCATGCCTTGGTGAGAGGAGAACAATAAAGACTCAACATGATGTTTCCAGATCAAGTGTTTTAGCTGTTAATGTTGAATAATAATAATAATAAATTCAATTTATATAGCGCTTCTCATCTGCCAAGACAAATCTCGAAGCGCTACGCAACAAGATGCTGTTAGATACCTTGTTGTTCCCTGATGACTTGTACTTCTGGTAGAGCTCCGCCTCGCTGTCGTAGTCGTCAGAGTATCGCCTCCGTCTGTGGTAGTTTTCCCTCCTTTCTTGCAAAGCCAATTCCTCGTCTTTCACACGCAGCATTTTCTGTACAAAACAACAAGCAACAGGCGTCACATTTCCAAGCAAAACACAAGGCAGTGCACAAACACATCAGCTAATCCAGTGGTTCTCAAATGGGGGTACACGGACCCCTAGGGGTACGTTGGAGTACTGCAGGGGGTACGTGAGATTTATTTTATGTTAATGAAAAAGTAGATAAATATACCAATTTTAGGAAAAGTAACGAAGTTTGAGCAGAGTGGGTTTTATATTAACACATATTTCAAAACGTGAAGTGTAATAACTGCAGTTGCCTCCCTGTCAGAATGACAAAGGTCCTCAGTGAAGCACGAGCCCATGTGTCTCACTACATTGTAAGTACAACTTATTAAAAAGATCAGTTCAATGCAACTAAGGGTGGCATGTCTGTTGCATGTTTTAAATGCATTGTATTTGCTTGTTTAAAATGAAATGTGTTTTAGGTTGACTTTTAAAATCTGTCCAGGGACTACAGATGAAAAATAGCCTCTTGGCTAACTCTGGCACATTTACAGAAATGTTCATTAATGTGCACTGTCCCTGTTAAATAAATGAATACATAAAAATTAAATAAATAATGTCGTCTTAGTGTTATTGCATGATGTTAAAATTGGTTTGCCATGAATTTAGTGATGGATTGCAAACATTTGAAATGTAGCATTTAAGTGTTTCTACACCGATGGTGCAGCGCTGTACTGTGCCTCTTTATATAGGCATTTCTTCTCTAACAAATAGTTTTTGCGCTGATCAGGGGTACTTGGCTGAATTTCTTTTTCAAAGGAGGTACATTATTGAAAAAAGTTTGAGAATCAGTGAGCTCATCGCTTCAGGAATGACAAAAATATACCTTTTAAAGTCTCATTTACAAACCACTGTGTGTCTGAAAAGGTACCGTATAATATATGATATGCATGATTACTATTACAGAGCACTGCTCATTTAGGGGACAAGAATATGTTTGTCTCACAGTTTGATCATGGTGTTTCTAAGATGACTGGATTCAATTAAATAAAAAAATCTTGATTAAGTCACATCAAGCTAAAAATGTAAAAAGTTAACAGGGCAAAAATGTCAAATATTCTGCTACACTTTCACTCGTATAATTGTTTGTCAAAAAGAGTGACTTACCCTGGCTCGGACCTCACACTGCCTGAACCTGCACTTCTGCCTGATTTTGTTGGGGCCTCCGAACTTCTTCATGTCCTTACAGAAGTCACACGTGGCGCAGTCCTCCGTCCTCTTGCACGGCTCACACTCCCCACACATTCGCACTGAACGCTTCACCTGAGGAAAAGCAAACAATGGACAATAAGAGCCATTGCATCCTAAGAAATGTGCTTTGTTTTACATCCTACATAACATTGAGGAAGATGAGGACCAGCTGAACAATAGGGCGGCACAATATATCAAAAATCTATTGTAATCTATATTAGCATTTGCAGTACATGTATCTCAAAGACTGCTTGAACTGCCATACATGCTATTCATTGGCCCATTCATTAACGCTCTGCATGTTAAAATATGTGGCCAATCAGATGGAGCCCTGGTGCTCGAGATTCAATCATTCGTAATCATTTGAAAGATCTCACGCTCTTGGGATGTTGCAGTCAAACCTTAATAATTAGGTCAGAAGTGCGACTTACTTTAGATCCACGCCGCCTTTCACTCTTATAGTCAGGAGTACTCGGGGTGCTGTACTGTCTGTCCGACTGTCTGTCCGACTGTCTGTCCGACTGTCTGTCCGATTGTCTGTCCGATCCTCTGTCGGATCCTCTGTCATACTCAACCTCCTTCTCTCGGTTTTTCTTTGTTCTGTACTTTATTTCCAGAGAGGGGTTTTTACCTGGTGACAGGGGGGATAGTGACGCAGGATTGTCATGACTTTGTGATGTACTTAATGTTAAGCATGGTATTTTCAAATGCTGTGACAACAGAAAAAACATCTTCTCATTACCTTTGCATTTCATGCAATACCATTCTCTGATTGCCTTCGCCTTCTTCTCAGTGATGTTAATGCAGTGGCCATGGAACCACTCGTTACACTTGTCACAGCCACTGTCAGTGGGAGAAGCAAATACAAATAATGAGTGTATGAGCATTTGGTGCATCCATATGCGGTGATAAGAGAAACTGGACTTACATCATGAAGCAGTTGATGTCTGCTTTCCTGCAGATACAGTACAGTGGTGCGTTCTCCCCGTCCATGCTGCTGTTCTCAGGCCCTGGTGCATGCTCAAGGTCAGACATTTCGCTGTCCTGAAAGTACAATATGTATTATAACACAAATAACAACTGGTAAACATATAGACAACAACTGCATAACTGACTGCTGAGCTGCAGGACAAGTTTCTCTCAAATAGATTACATTACATTGCATTTTCAACAGTATAAGTAAATGAATCTCCAGTCAAATTAAACAGATCCTTCTCCTGTTGCTGTCAGAAAAATGTACACTCCCGTTTCTATAATTGTAGTCAAATACAAACATGTGTATTACACTGTAAGGGCCAGAGCATGGTGTTCAACATTTAAAACTAGTCTTAGGTAGCAGATTTGTATAGCCGACTTTGTTAACTTATCATCCTTTATTTATACTGTATATTATTCATATTGTAATATCCAGCAAGAAAGACTTACGAATACTGTTCAAAATACTAGTAGTTGGCAAGGTAACCAGCACGTAGAGTAAACGGCAAACTCCGAGTAATAATAAAAACTGCTTTGATTATCTTTTATCAACATGTATACATTGTACTTGTTAGTTCTGTTTCATTTTCTATTGTGAGATATTATTATGTTCTACTATCGTTTACTTTCACATTATTTGCAATGCCTTGTTTACATGCTGCTTTGACAGACAATTGGCATTAATAAAGTCAATCTTATCTTATTATTTTACACACATACTGTATGTTATATGGATGTGTTAGCATGCTAGGTAACATTAGCCAATTAGCATCAGCTGGCTAAAACGTCAGTTAACGATGCCAAAGTGGCTTACTTTGCTGTACCACATACACAGTGAGTTATGAAATGTACATTGAATTTAGCTAACGCTGTAAAGTCATTTTAAGGCACCATAATGACTTGTATTTAAAAGCTAAAAGCTAACTGAGTAGCATCACAACAGTCTCCTCTGGGATGTAAACTTACGGCCGTTTGACGTTAACGTATTAGTCTTCGTTTTTTTAAATTAGCTAACTTAGATAGAAGCTGCTTGTATCGCTTACTTACCATTATGGGAGATCTTCAAACGTTACACGCTTGGATCGTTCACCAATTTTTAATGGAAAGAAAACAGATGCAACACCAAAACAGTGAACGAATTAGCTCGATAGCTAGCGTTCCGCTAAGATGTACACGGAAATAACACCGGTCATAATCGGCTGAACTCGTTACTACTCGTAAAGATACACGAATCTCATTGGTCGTTGGTCATGTGTTCTTCTTCTTCGGTGACAGATTAACCATCAAACGGCACACTACTGCCACCTGTTGGATTGTTTAAGAAATGCGTTTAGTGTGGAAAACACTGTATACTAGCCGCACAAATCAAATCAGTGGTTTTTCTATTATTGTCGTCACAATAATGCTGTATAGGGGGGGAAGATATAGAATACAGTGTGGAATATAGGATGATACTAGTTTATTGATAATCATGCTACTATATGTGTACTTTAGTTCCTATTAGATATACATATATTATTGTTTTAAGGAAGTCTTGTGCCAGAGATTGGTCGAAAATATAAATATAACAATATATAATTCACATAAACTATTTAAAATATATGATATTAGAAGTAAAATTGCACATTATATCTAAAAAGTTATGTGTGTACAGAAGGAGAAATACAGGTGCCTTAAAAAGCAAAACCATTAAAACCATTCATGTTTCTGCTATTTCACACACACACACACACACACACACACAC
>CALSBZ010046870.1:2606921-2636641 GCA_943591055.1 Gobionotothen gibberifrons | reverse complement strand
ACACACACACACACACACACACACATTCACACAAAAAAACACACACACACACACACATTCACAAAAAAAGAGATAAAGAGAGAGAGAGGGAGAGAGAGAGAGCGAGGCTGTATGTTGCAGTTAAACCTCCAATGCTGAGATTTCACTGAGGGATGCGTCTATGATAAACGCTGAATAGTGGATTGCATACTTCTACAAAATGAGAAGTGAGTACAATTTGTATTTTACAATATTCTCCATACAGACAGCAATAGTGAGGGATAACCACTGTGGGTGTTGGATTCCAGTACTTGACAGCAATGAATCATATCAGACAAATCTTTAGTTTTCAATATTTGACGGCTCTATTCCTTCCATCAAATAAACAGAATTATAGTTCATTGAATTTAAATCATTTTAACTTGACTCATTCACTTTAATACGATACTACATTATACCCTATTTACATCCTCGGTATCACCTATACATGATTTCATCTTATGATACTGTATACCTAATAGACAAAAAAACCTCTGTCAAGATGTCACAGGAAGTAAGTATTACATTAATAATTGATGAAAAGTAAAATCAAGGTCTCACATTCTCATAGAGCTGTCAGAATATCCCTGTGCTGCCTCTCATCATTGTCAATGTTTTGAAAATGCTGATTAATAATAGATTAACTTCTTCGCCATTTCTGAGATGTCCACTCATCACTAACAGCTATGAAACCTCAACTACACTTCTGACTCTGCGGTAGAGAATGATGCGGTTTAATTTCATAATATTAAGTGAATTATAAATAAGGAAGTAAGTAAGTAGTAAAGGTTTAAGGTTATGATTTCTTATGTTTCATTCACAGACATAAAAAAGGCAGGCTGATGCATTTAAAAAATGAATATTATTAACAATGAACAGACACAATTATAAAAGATATATAAATGAAAAGATATGAGTAAAATAAGAATAAAACTAATATATATATAACTGTTATATTTTATAGTTTGTCTCAGATGAAACTGTCCTGATTTGTTGTCTTTCATTTACCGAGCTTGAAGCAGGATGGATGGGAAACTGGATTGTCTAGCTCTGAATGGAAAGATGGAAGATGTAAATGAGGTCAAACCAAACATCTGTGACTCACCGACCGATGCTTCTGAGTGTCCCGTTTTACCTGACGACTCCATTGCAGGTAAATTCACAAAACAGGGTTTTGTATGGTTTTAAATCAAATTAGTTGTCATTCAATTAGGATAGTCTATAAATACCACAGTGTCGCAATACTGCATAAATGTCACAAGTAAAATCCTGATTTGAAAATGTTAAGCAAAAGAACCAACATTTAAGCTTAAAATATATTCAAAGTACAAAAAGTAATACCAGTCGCTGCAGAATGGCCCATTGCATTCTGTATATCATATATTTGTGTTATTATTGAAGGTTTAAGGTGTTTTTGCAGCTAGTGAAGGGGAAGCTAAACTCATTACTATAAAGATTGCTTTGTCGCTTGTGAATTTACTTGAAGTATTAAAGTCTCATTAATGCAAAGTAAGTTACTCAAGCTTTCAGATTAATGTTCAAAATTGCAGTAACTACCTCTGAATTGTTATGGAGTAGAAGTATAAAGTATCAGAAAATCAAAGTACTCAAGTTAAAAACAAGTATACCTTAAATAGGTACACTCAATTTTTTCCACCACTGTTTGGCTCTTTGATCAAAATGAAATGTTCTTTTCTCACAGGGTCTTTGACTGAAGTCACCATTTTTTCAGAGCAGATCTCCTCCGAAGACTTATCTTTAACCGACATCCCTATGAATGTTTTCCCAACAGTAATAGGTACCTTCATCTCTGAACTCTTTTGTTAATCGCTATCTTTTTTTTCTTCAGTTTTGATGAAGATTTGTTGAATTTGTATGTCCGGTGCAGATACCACCTTGCATAAAAACCCAAAAGGAGGCGAGAGCGTAGATGTGTTCCCCTGCAGCTCAGTGGAGCCGCCGCAGCCGCCTCTTTGTGCCGCGCGGCCCTCCTCCATGGAGGCCTGCACTGTGCAGGAAATGAGTCAGACGTTCACTTCCATCAGCCGGAGTCAAGACAGCCTCAAAACCACCACCACGGTCCACACCGAGCCCGATGCTGACGGTAAGGACACACTCTTTAGTAATGGTAACAGATAAACAGTGTATGACACTTACATATGAATATATGTGACAGTTTGATGAGATGACACAACCAGCTCACACACACAAATAAGTATACTGATATTGAATAAATAACAATAGACACACATTTTTTAGGATCCCCTCCAACATTTTGAATAGTCTGATATACGGATAAAGAAATCACCCATAAAATGCCAAGCATATTTATTGTTCAGCCCCCACTGGCACTTCAGGGCTAATGTTGTCCCATGTTATGTTGTGTTGTACCACCTTGTAATGGTTTGTGGATAAATTCAAAACAATTTGGCTTTACAATGTATTTTTTAGAAACCTTATAGGGGCCCTATTGTGCTTTGAGGTTTTTTTTACCTTTCCTGTAGTGTGTTATCGGTTGTTGTGCATGTAAAGGGTCTGAAACGCCTCCATTGAACTCCTGGAACATAGTGACATCACCTCATAACACTTGTGCTGCTATTGGTTAGCGCTCCAACACATCGTACGTGATAGGCTAAGGGGTGGGACACTTTTAAGTAGTTGACCAATCACAACAGAGCCGGCCAGCTAACCAATCAGAGCAGACTGGGCTCTGGTTTCAGACAGAGGGTGAAAAGAGGTGCTGCAGCTTTTTGAACATGAAAGCATGGAGACATGTCCCAGTAGAGACACACACAAACTACAAATACAAACCTGAAAATGAGCTTCATAGGACCCACTAAATGTTTTTTTCTCAAATTGAAGCATCCTTGTCTCTCTTTTCCTCTTTCCCCGAGACCTTTGTGCTGCAATCCTTCTGTCCTGCCTGTTCTGTCACCCTCTGGACTGTTTCCTGGCCGTGATGAGAGGCTGTAACGGCTGCATTTGGTCTCTGTGCTCGTGCCTCTGCGGCTGCGAGCCCAGCACCTTGCAGCCCCTCCTGGACGTCACCCGGAGCGGCGACCTCTGCGGGTGTCTCGGTGTTCGCTGCTTCCTGTGCGACTGTCCCGCCTACGACATCTGCCTCCAGGCCACCGAGTGCCTGGACCTCGCCATGGAGATCTCCCAAATGCTTTACCACTGAACGCAGCCAATAACCACAGACACACAGGAAATATACATAGGAATCATTTATTTGTTAAAATCTTTTCCGAAAGCCAACTTGTAGGGACACAAATGCTACCAGTTCATGGTTAGCAGTCAATGTTAGCACTCAGATAAATGTCAAGGTAGGACATGGTTAATATATGGAGGAGGGAGTTAAGTATGAGCGGTAAAATCTCTCATTTGATGGGACTAGGAACAACGCAGTTTTGAAGCACTTAGCCATGTAGCAGAGCTCAGAATCAATCAATCTAACCACCAAATAGTTAGAATATATTTGGCTGCTGAGTAGTTTAAAATGTATGCAAGTCAATAACTTGGAGGTTGTGTCGGAGGAAAATAAAAATCAGTCAGTCATTGTTTTAAAAAAACGAATTTTTTAAACTCACATTCATGTACTGTACTGTACACAAGGTCGTGTAAAGCATCTGACAAATTAAAATGCCTTTCTAAACGTTGTGGCTATTTTATTGAGTAATAATTGCATTGCAGGTTTCACACGACAAACGGTTATACCTTATCGTTACAGACGTGAGGCTAGTGGTTGGTTTAAAAGAAAGTCAAAGCCCTCTGAATTCAAACTACAATGAGCGATAATAAACTATTAGATGTATCACTGTTTGATCGTCCAAAAAACGAAATAAAACAGAAGTCATAATCTTTGTAGAACCAGTCAAATCACCCAGTGACAAACAACGACTGACAACACAGATATTAGTCAGAAGAGGCGACTTATATTAAGGTATAAAAGTGTAATGAACTACAGTACTGTTGTAAAAGATGTAATTGTTCTCATTCTGTCTTGCATTTCCATTGACTGCGTGAATATATTCAAAAATAAAAACCGCTGATTTGTAATAGCTACTCTGGAAGAAGTCCTGCTTTGGCTAGCTAGCTGCAGCAGCGAGTGATTTTCCATTGCTTTTAAATGTTATTACAAATACATGCATCCCTGGGCCTTATCCGTCCACTGTGTGTGAGAGTAATAAAAACAGACACAAGCTCTCATAAAATGCATAGACTGTCTTCAAATAAGGTGCAATAAAACTGCTCAAAATAAAATATTCTTATATACAATATGCGGTAAATATTTCACGATGTGCCAATTCACTTTACAAAGATCCCTTCTGTAGCTGCTGGTGAGACAACACGGAGCAGCTGCTATAAACAAACCCTGATTCCAGTCATTTGAAAAAAAAAAAAAAACGAAATATAATTTGTTTGTTAAAAAATAAACCTCACAGCTTTCTTCCCTAAGTATGAGCATATAATAAATTCAAGCAAACTTTAAAATCCCTCTTATATCTCTGAAGTAAAATCTATTTATATAATGTGTTATCGCTTAATCCATGCCCCTATTATACAATATTACATTTCTTAATAAGATTGCATTTTAAAAACCCAGACATAATCATCTGAACAATTATCATCATAATAAGGTCTGTATGGCGAAATTAGGAATAACGTACTTTGTCCAATGTTTGTTAGTTTTGATCTTATTGTTTCAGTCCTATAAACAGACTTGTGTTATTTTGGGATGGACGTCCCAGCCTCCTCGTCCCTACAGACAGTCTCAGCCAATCAAAGAGCTCATCATAAGTCCTCATCCATCTCCAGGCTGCTCCTGCGACTGCTTGTTTTCGAGGCACAGGGTGACAGAGGGGAGAAGAAAGACTCCCCTCCCCGATCCAGGGTGCACCCGTCGTCCATGAGAATGTCTCCCAAGCTCACGTCGGGGTAGAACTCCGAGGCCGAGGCGTCGTCCAGCTCGGCGAAGCTCAGGCTGCCCAGGTCCAGGGGGCTGCTGAGGGTGACCCCCGCGGCGGGAGAGTCTGAGGAGGGGGGGGACAGGAAGGAGGCCGGGAGAGGCTGTCCGACGAGGCCCAGGAGGCTCTGGGAGGAGAGTCCTCCGGCGCTGGGAAGCTGGCCGCTCTGAGGGAGCTGCTGCTGCTGCTGCTGCTGCTGCTGCTGCTGCTGCTGGAGCAGGGGGGGGTCGGGGCTCAGCCCGCCCAGGCCGCTCAGCCGCGCCTGCATCTCCAGCTCCTGGGAGAGAAAGGCGGTGGGATTTTTACATGCAGATGCAAAAGAGTGGTGCAGGAAAGAGTTCTAAAATCCGGAAATGAGTTAGCATTTTACCACTTCCATTACGTTACATTTCATTTAGCTGAAGCGTTTCAATCCAAAGCCGAACAATTAGTGCAATAAACCAACTCAGAAGAACAGTGCAGGTCCTGTATATCCGCTTCCAATAGAGAGGCGAGGTCCCTCCCTTTCCGGGGGAGCTCCATGGGACCTTATTTCGGAAAAAGTTTGCATTGAAGTCAATGGAGAGAGAAAGATTATCTTTGGATCCCGTTTGAATTGTGCCACGAATTACACATATGATGTTTGTCAATTTAAAAGATAATTTTACAAGTAAAAAAATAAAAATGTGTCGTAAAACTGTGAAGTAACACTTTTTTTTGTGTGAAACCGCTCAATGAACTACATCTCCCGTCTCGCACCACACACCAAGACGGCCGTCACGTTGGCACATTTCACTTCTTTCTTTCAGAATGAGGCGAAAAGTATTAAAAGAGGTGAAAATCACTCCAAGTCTGGGCATGTTGAGAGCTGTACATACACACAAGGGGAGTTAGTCGGTTCCTAAGAGCCAGCATGCGGGACCGGGATTCTGGGATTTGTAGTCTTTCTAGTTGCGTATTTTTCATAGTCTTATATTTCAACAGTTTTACGACAAACTGTGACTTTTTTGACATGGAAATGATTTTTTAAGATTGCCAAACATCATATGTGTAATTCGTGGCACAATTCAAACTATTGACTTCAATACATAATTGTTCCGAAATAAGGTCGGAAGTAGATAGCCAAATCATTGTAAGTGCCTGTGCTTTAGTTTCCAATAGGCACATTTTCACTTTTTTTTGTATTTACTGGCCAAGGTACAAGCGATCCAGGTGGGACGAAAGATTGGTTGACCTTCTGCTGTCATAATGTCCATGGGGAGCCATGAAGTTATGCATAACTTTTGACTTCTAGACACTGCATTAATGCTTTAAAAGTGGTGTAAATATGTGAAGATTATCCTGCTGAAGAAAACATATAAGTAAGATATTTGTGTTATTTTCTACAAGTAACATTTCCTTTCCATGCTAATTTCTGGGTCAGCCTACAGTAATACGTCATCACTTCACCCCTTAATATCCTGAATTGACTGAAAATTAAGACATTTTAGTTTGAATAATCTGCTACAATAATCAACATCGTCACACTTTATGGTGCATTACCACCGACCACTTTCCATACATTGGATTAAATGACATCTCCTCCCACATAAGACATGGAACATTTCAGAAAACTGGAGACAGTGTGACTTGCAGACCTATCTATAAACAAATGATCCTGAAAACAGGAACAGCTTAATCTGTTAGGATCTCTGTATTCTGCAGACATTTCTTTATCACATAGGTCTGTGTTTGAGCACTTTATTGGACTCACTTATCACTGTGGCCAGATTTAACTTCAACACCGAGTGGAGCAGCTGTTGTTTTTCAAGTCTTGGATACGCCCCCCCTCTAACACAGCTGACAAACAAACACTGACCTGGATGCGTAACATTAGACTGTGGTTTGCAAGCTCAAGCTTTTTCTGACGCATATCGATATCCTTGGCTCTCTGCTGCTCCTTCTGCAACTTCCTGATGTAGTCGACGGAGGCTTTCAGGATGGTGCCTTTATTCCAGCGCATTTCGCTGACATCATTGTGATATCAGTAAACATGTATTGTAGATGCAGGAGGGAAAGGAAACACAAGGAAGAGCAAAGAAGATTTTTACTACACAACAGTTGCAGGGAGCTTAGAGAGTACAAACCAAGTGGGCGTGGCCACTAGACATTGTTTTAAAGGTCCCATGTCATGCTTTTCCGGTTATTACCCGTCCCCTTGTGTGTTATGTAGCTCAAAGTACATCCTGTAGCGAGTAGAACTCTAACACAGAAAATACCTGTCTATGCTGCCCCAGAACGCCTCGTTGGAGATCTCTCTTTTTCCATTGTTTACTTCCTGGGTATGGTGACGTGCCCATACCCAAATGGACTCACACACACACACTCTCTCAGCGGCGAAACTGTGGCGCGCTTACACTGTAGGTGCGCTGCGTTTGAGTGCAGGTGCTAGTGGAGCATCCGCAGATGGGGGTGCTGCAGCCCCCTCAGCACCCCTCCCCCAGCCTTCCCGCGTCCATTCTCGATGTCTCGCTGACCCCACGCAGCAACCAGGAAATGAACCCAGCTCACACTGTCCGCTCCTCACAGCAGCGAGCCCCGCAACGTCCCGCCAACACGGCACCCAGACCCCACGCAGCATTCTCATCTGTTTGTCCTTACTGGTGTCATTTCCTGGTTGCTAACAAACGCCATGGTAACACATAATCACTGATGTTCCGCTGTAACGGTGGTGGACTCATCAGAACAGAGTGGGCGAGCTGACCAATCAGAGCACAGTGGGCTCACAGGGAGGGGGGTCAGGAGCTCCAACAAGCCGTTTAGGACAGAGCGTGAATACACATACTATACAGAGATGTTGTATGAGAAACCAATGTGAGTTTCGAAAATTGAACAACGTAAATCTATTCTAGTAGACCTCAACAATGGAATTATGATCAGTAGAAATGGCCATGACATGGGACCTTTAAAGCCTGGAGTTTTGCAACTAACGATTATTTTCCTTTTTTGTATAATCTACCAATTTTTTCTAAAAGTAATCGTCTATAAAATGACATAAAATTGATAAATAAAATGTCATTCCAGTTTCTAAAGTCTTTACATTTATTTTTGTAAATAGAAAACCCAAAGATATTAAGTTTAATAAAAGATAAAGCCTAGGGAAAAAAACTAAAAATCTCCATATTGACATCGGAAGACAGCCATTTGTGCCTTTTTGGCAATTTTGCTAATAATTGATGAATGATAATCAAGCAATATGCTGCTTTATCCTCATGTTACTGTCTAAATGGAACCATAATCTACATAGAGAATATAATACCTGATTGAAGAAGACTTGGAATTAGCTATTATAACCCCTAACTCATTTCAATAATATAGTCAATGAGAGAGGAGCAGAACAATTCAGCATGATGCCATATAATTAATGTTGGCGATTCAATAGAAAGTATGTTTAAAGGTCCCATGTCATGGCCATTTCTAATGATCATAATTCCATTGTTGAGGTCTACTAGAATACATTTACATTGTGCAATTTTCCAAAATCACATTGGTTTCTCATACAGCATCTCTGTAAAGTATGTGGATTCACTCTCTGTCCTAAACGGCTTGTTGGAGCTCCTGCCCCCCCCCTCCCTGTGAGCCCAGTGTGCTCTGATTGGTCGGGACGTTGCGAGGCTTGCTGCTCAGTGAGCTGGCTTACTGGTGTGGTTTCCGGGTCGGCGATACAGCGGGACAGCGCCAAACTCATCCTGAGCACACACACACACTCACAGCCGAAGTAAAAACAATGAGTGTGGCTTGATATTGAGTAAGAAAAAGGTTTATAAACGCTGTGAGAATGGATCTGCGGAGAGCATTTCTTCCGCGATCCCAACTCGTCTATTACCAACCAGGGAGCTCTATGCAAGTCAATGGGACTCCCTGTTAGTTGAACATTTACGCTACTTTGAGGGTTTTTGACTCTGCAGACCGTTTACATGCATAAAAACCTTCATAACACACAAGGGGACGGGTAATAACCAAATAACAGGAAAAGCATGACATGGGACCTTTAACATCACAGAAGCTACGGCCATTGTTTTTTTATGTCAGGGTCTCAATTTAAAAAATAATAATACTAATAATTTCCGCAAAATTCCTATCCTGAAAAAAATCAAACTGTGCTTACGAGTCACTTGACTTGGGTATCAGCGTGCCCAGCTCCTTTATACGGTCGTTGATGTTGAATCTCCGCCTCCTCTCGACTGTAGACAAGCAAGAAGAAAAAGTCAGAGAGGGAAATTAACACACCTAAAATAACCTTTCACTATCAGTTAGCACTATGCAGATACATATCACATGGCCTGGGGTATTCGTGAGTTTAAATCTGCACGGCATGTCACCTTTGCTTATTGCATCAAAAGTGCTCAAAATGGTTGAAATAGATCTGGACTTACTGAGGTTGTGGTTGTCTTTTTTCTGCCTTTCTTTCATTACCGCTTTGACATCTGTTTCTTAAAAGACAAATTCATTATGAGCTACACAATGAAATATGAACAAGTCATCCTAAGCATTTATAGTGAAGTCAAGACACAGGTTTATAAAAGCTGGGTACCGTACCAGTAATTTCCCTTTTAATTTGTGGAAGGTCAGCGGGGCAGGAGTTGCTGGCAGTGAGAGTTGCTGCCATTCCAGGACTGTGGTAAACATCCAGAAGATTCCCTGGGAGCTGCAGGGAAAATAAAAAAGTGTTCAAATATATAATATACTAAAAAATAGTCACTAAATGTGGAAGAGGGACTCAGATATTTTACCTCTGAAGTAACAGATGTATAACCATACAGTAAAAAATACTTTATTACAAGTAAAAGTTAAAATACAGAAATATTTCCATTAAATGTACCGAAAAAACCCCAAATCAAAAGTACTTATTATTCAGAAGGCCAATTATTAAATGAAATACATACATTTGTTGGACTATGAAAAGTGAGCCGTTCATGTGTTAAGCTGTTGAAGTTGGAACTACCTTAGATTAACTCTATACTGTATTTTACAGTGTCCTAATCAAATCAAATCAAGTTTAATTTATATAGCACATTTATAAACGATTTTTGATCGAGTCAAAGTGCTGTACATATAATAAAAATAGCCTACAGTAGAGACACTTTACAGCAAATACAACAGCACAGATTGTTCAGAATATCAATATGAGAAAAACTACACCCTCTTTCCTTAGACCCTCACATCGTACAAGGAAAAACTTCCGCGCAAAACCCACAGTTTTAAAGGGAAAAAATGGGAGAAACCTCAGGGAGAGCAACAGAGGAGGGATCCCTCTCCCAGGACGGACAGACGTGCAAGAAATGCGGTGTGTAAATCGAAGAGATAATACATTTTACAGCCTATAGACCGAATGTTATCCACAACAGTACATCATAATTCCTCAACTGTTATTCGTGTTTATAATATCGACCAGGAGTAGGTCGTAACTTATGTAGTCGAACAAATGTAGAGCATGTCAAATTACAATGCTTGATTTCAAATGGTAGTGAAGTAGATATATAAAGTACCAAAAACATACTTAAAGGTAGGGTAGGTAAGAATGGAGAAAGCAGCTCGAGTGCGCTAGAATTTGAAAATACACAACCGGGAAAAATTTGCCCCTTCCTTCAGACTTCCTTACAGAGCCCCTCCTCCAACACACACGAACACGCACATGACCAATGAGGGCACGAGATAAGTTTGTGCACAGGTGGAAGGCTGACAGGCAGGTAGGTCATCCAGTTATTTTAGCCGGGCCGGCTCAGATGATTGGTCGTGCTTTTTACAGCGCCACGGCTTCCACAGATTACATTTTTTTATGTATTTATTGTCAAAGCATTTCATTTATTCATTGCTATCGGGATGTTAAGAGCATTCCATGGAATATAACAAAAAGTGTTTCTGAAGTGAATGACCTACCCCACCTTTAAGCAAAGTACTTAAGGAAATGTACTTAGTTAATATCATAAATTAAGATTAAATGTACTTTATTAATCCCAAATTGGGAAATGTTTTCGTTGCAGCAGCATGTTTAACAAAGTATTGCGCATCATTATAAATAAAAAAAGGAGTATGAAATAAACAATTATACAAGATAAACAAAGAGTGAAAATATAAAAGTTGACCGTGAAGATACAAATATGTAAACTATCTGACAAATAAAACACTATTTAAAGGCTCAATTACAGCAAACTAAATATAAAAGTAGGATATTATTTACATTTAGTGTGCAAGAATGCCATATTAAATTAAATATAACTGTAAAATGTAAAAATAAAAATGAAACTATGGAGCTATGGAGCGGTCTCTGCCAGTAACTACTGCTGATTACCGGAAACCTAAAAGCAAATGTAAAGTGTTCCCCATCCTTGCATAAGAGTTATAATCAACTAAAAGTTTGCTTCTATCGTATCAGATAAATGTTATTACACGTTGCACGGAGCAAATGTGTTGAAAGAAAATCCTAAATTTGATCAACAGATGCCGTTTAAGGATTAAGCCCAAAATCAAAAATATCTACATTACATTCTTACATATCCAAGTTGCTAACCCTAACCCTAACCCCTTCACAAAATCACAAAAAAGTATTACCTGAGTGTGCTTTCTTTTCTTTTCTTCCACCAGCATGACCATAATCCTCATATTTTGTTTTCCGGCAAAATGTTGTCAAGCTCTCTTTCTATCTGACAAACGACTTGTTAACCATGCAGGAACTTTTTTATGAGTGCAATCCTCTTGGTTTCACTTCTCCCTGTCTTCTGTCCTCTGATACATTTACCCCGCCCAGGCAGCACTTTTGTGACCAATAGTAACCAAGTGCCAAAAGTATATATTTGCTTCTATGACTTCTGAATTCCACACACAAAAGAGACCGGTCCATTCACAGAAAAAACACTTTGGGTACAAAAAGTGTGCGGGTTAACCCTGAAATCCTGTGTTACCCTGCCACTGAACACCACCAAAAGAAACTCTAGAGAAAACTTTAACAAAGGAAGTTTTAGTGTTCAAATAAATACATTGATCACCATACCGTGTTAGGTAGCTGAAGTCCTAAGTCAATCAGCGAAATGATGTCGTCATTAAAACTGGATTCAAGACTAATGATGTCGTCGATCACATCGTCAATCTAGATGAAGCAGATGAGAGAAAACACCGGTCCTAAGTCAGAAAGGGTTAAATGTGTCATAGCAATCAACATGTATGTACATCTAGTGAGCTTTGTAATCTAAAGCTTACAGTGTAAGCACACAAAACATTTTAACTAAAGTGGCCTGATTTCAAAGAGGGGAGCGTGTGCAAGAAGAGTGCATGGTTAAACTGTAAGTGCAGTATTTAACATCTTATTGTGACAACAGGCCAACAGGGGTACGAGGACAAAAAGCATGCATCAGCGCAGTGGGGCCTTCAGACACATCATTGCAGAGCAAACAAAAAGTAATTAGCTAGAAGTGACCAGAAGGTTAGACATTTAGCTAGAAGTGACCAGAAGGTTAGACATTTAGCTAGAAGTGAGCAGAAGGTTAGACATTTAGCTAGAAGTGAGCAGAAGGTTAGACATTTAACTTCTCCAAATTCACACTGTAAGCCTGCAGAAAGGCAGCAGGGTTGTGCAATCTGCTTTAGCAGCAAACCGAAAGCATCACACAACAAGTTAAACCGCTGTTATCAAAGCAGGAATTTCCCATACTTCCTCCTTGTTGGAGCCGATGTTGAGCAGAGCCATAGGGCTGTTGGGGGCACTGCTGGCTGTATGAGCGGCTTCAGGGGCCGAGCTGGACTGCTGCACAGGGGACACCCCCAGGGTCTGAGTGATCGCGTTGTTGCCCAGAGTGGTGGAGAGGTACTGCTTCACCTGCTGCCTCACAGCCTGCTGGATATGGTACTTGGTGGGGTTCTCCAAGTGGGTCTGCACCTGATCAGTTAAAGAGGAGTTAGGGGCTTACAAATACAAATACACACAAGTGTCTATGCTGGGAAAATATCTGCAACCGAACTAAATCTACTCAGTTGAGAATCTTACATCGCACACATATAAAACCTGCTCTCAAAAACAAAATAGACATGAATGAATCTCTGCTCTGCAGTAAATGTAACTCTGGCGATCGTATTCACTGGTTCTGCTCATGTGTAAAGCTACAAAGCTACTGGTCTGGTATTTTGTAAGAACTGTGTGTTATTTTTGGTGTTCCAATATAGGTAAACCCTATGTGCCTCCTTCTTGGTCTTCCAGACGGTCATATTACAAATATCAATCACAGGAGTATATTTAATTTATTCACTTTGCCGGCAGATTTTCTTTTTCTTTCTGATTTTGGATGAAATGGTGTTTGTACCCAACGAATACATCTTATGTATGCCTCATTCTTCACTGGATACTTTCCATAAAGTAGGGGTCCCTTACTTGGATTATATAATAATAATTATTATCTAACTTTCTTTTGGTCATTGCCTTTCTTTCTCAGGTGGGAAATGGCAAAGGATGAGGATCCTTATATTATCCAGTGTTTTTTTACTTCTTACTCTCACCTACGTCCATACCTGAGCTGTTGTATTCTATGTAATAAAGATATTATTTAAAAAATACAAACACTTACTTTCAGCAACTCCACGGGCACCTGTGCCGGAGGCGGACGGGGAGCATTTGGGGGCAGAGTGACGGAGATGGCTGGAGTGGAGTCAGAGGCCCGGAGCTGGGAGACGGAGGCCTGCTGCTGGGCCTCACGTCTCTCCTGCTCCTGGGCCTGTTCTCGCATCAGCTGCTGCCGGAGCAACACGCGTGAAGACATGGTTAAGGTGAGCTAACCCAGATCTAGGGATGGAGCTGTAAAACAAAGAAAAGGAGAGGATTATAGATATTTTGAAAAGTTTGTCATACTACTATATTATTATTAGAACTACGTTGTCTAGTGATGAAGCATCTTAGATCTATCCAGATGTTAGTTTCACTATTGGTATCTGTATGTTAATTTCTAATGGAAATGTTGTATTTGTCTTATTATTTAGAAAAATATGTAGCAATTAAAGGTGTATGATATAATCTGGACAAATCAACACTTTTGTTCAATGTTTTGCAACCTGCACAATCAAATAATATTTATCCACACCATATACCAGCTTGTAAAGCCTACTGCAGATGTTTTACATTAATGCATCAATAATTGAAATAAAAACATATGATACATATTTTTCTGAGATGCATTCTGCATGATGAGTACTTTCACTTTTGGTAGCCTACTTTAAGTGAATGTATTAACTTTTGAACTTTTACTTAAGTAACATTTTGATTGCAGGACTTGTATTTGTAACAGAGTATTCCTAAAAACTGGTACTTCTACTTAAGTATAAGATCTGAGTACTTCTCCCACCTCAGTGTCGGTTATCTAAATTGAAATAAGTTGTCAGAGCCGTTATGTCCGCAAGCTGCGGTCCTCTCTCTAAAGAACCACACTGTCAACAAACTGTAAAAAGGCGCATTACTCCATGCCATGTTAATGAATGTTTGGGTAGATTCTCGAGCCATTTAGAGAAGAAATAAACACTTAATGGTTAGCTTTCCTAATGGTAGCCGTTTTCGCAATCTCTATTATTGGTGAGCTCTAATCTTGCGTCATGACAGTTTGACAGCTCAGTGCTGCTAACGGGCCCACAACAACTAATGCTAAAGCTAGCTAATGTTAGTATTTACATCACCGACTCTTTACAGTGGTTTAGCTAACGTTACCGACCAGTTACTAACTGTAAATATCGGAAGAATGCTAGCTATTTATGTTGAAAGCAGTCGTTTAACAACAGCGTCACGTCAAAGTAAAAATAGGAAGTTGCTTTCTAGCTAAGCTAACTAGCATCCGTTCGTTTCCCAAAAAGCTAATGCTACCTAGTTTATTTTAGAGGAAATAATAAACGTACTGTGGCAACGGATGTGTCAAATGAATCAAAAAGATCCGAAGTCCAAAGGTTTCTTTGCCATTTTGAAAGTCCGTGAACACAAGCTCTCCGACAGTCGTTAGCCTCGATACCAGTGTTGTTTATCTTGCGCCGACGGGCTGAGGTCATCGAACCACGCAGGTTACCCGGAACTTGACTGCTGTGAAGTTACTACTTTCAAAATACCCCATGTAGTGCAGGCATACCCGGATTAAAATAAGATAAAGTCGTACTATTAAAGTGCAAACGACAGTAACTGGGATAGAAAAAATAAAGAACGTGAAGTCTTTAATGTGATGCCTATATTATCTAAAGTAGAGCAGATATACCCGTGATCACATAAGAGAAAGTTGTGTCGTTAAAAATGCAAACGATTGTAACTGGGATAGAACAATTAAAATAATGAAAGTTAAATGACCTTAAGTGCAACTTCCAAATAGCTCCTCAATATGAAAGTGTCAACATGCACTACTACAGGTGTACCAAATCAAAACAATTGCAATGGTCGTAGTAATTGTGGCTGATCATTATTGTCATTTACCAAGTGAAACAATACCATAACCGAACCATAGACTTCTTATTAAATAAATAAAGGATCAAGGGTATGTGAATCCAAAGTTTTGCATCTCCATCAATCCTGTTCATATAATACTTCAAGACATACAAAAAACGACAAAACACAAATATGCATTCTTTAAATCTTTTGTTTTAATCAGTCATCTGAAAAGGAGAAATCCATTGCGGCTGTCAAGGTGTCTGAGAGTTTAACAGAGATTTTGTCTGTGGAGAAAAACAGAACACATATTACATTTAGCATGATTACACACAACATACCTGCTTATAGAGGATTAGCCACTTAAACTTATTTTCCTACTTTTTGCACATTTGTTTAAATGAAATCACTTCAAAGGCTGGTTTACAATTGCACTTGGATAAAGAACAGATCTATCCAGTTTTTCTAGCACAAACAATCCATACGACGGACAAAAAGACATACATTATAAGACTGAGACCAATATTAATACAAACCTGCTCTTTTCTGTTGCTTTTTCCTTTTCTTGCCAGCGGCCCGGAGTGCCTGACCCTGCTGTAGAGGATGTACACCCACAATATCCTTCAGATCTGGAAGCTTGTCGGCTGCATCCCCAGGTAACGGAGTCTTTGACCTCGAAGATTTGATCTCCACTGTCATAGGTCCAAACTATTTTGAGCAGAAAGGAAAGTGAAGTTAAAAGTCAGTTTATAGATGTATAAAGTGCAAAACATACTTTACTGAAGTTAACTTGAGTTCACTGTTCACACCTCTGTGTCCTTGCCATCCTCCATGGATTCAGTTTTCTCTTTGAATTCGGGCTCTTCCCACATTCCCAGGTCAGAAGGCAGTTCACCCTGGCCCCCTTCTGTCATTCCGGTGGTTTCCATGCAAAATCCCATTTTGACATCAGGACAAGATGACTCTGAAAGACAGCAAAGAGCATATCCAACTTTGAACAACTACTTCCCTTTTAGGGTGTTTAAAAATGGAAGCCAACATTTCTGTGCACTCTGTTAGTCCAATCTAACCGAACTGTTAGAACCAAACTGTTGCCGATTTATTCAGGTATATGTACTAACGTTTTGAGATACCTGCCTGCAGAACTACTTTTTACCAAAGAAAGTAGATTCAATTGCTGACAGCCAGGTCTGTTGATTCTGGGGTTTCTACATCCCAATAGATTTAGACATGGGACGATTGCAAAATGTATCCCGATTATAGTTATATGCTAAACACTCTTAAAATACATTATTGAAATCAATATATTCATGCATCATCTTGTCAGTGAAAAGCAATCAAACAATCCTTAATAAAGTCATCAAAAATCATAAGCTCCCCCTGCAGAAGTAAAGGATTATAATACAAATGTCAACATTATGCAAGTCTGTGCTTCCTTACATGATAATTAGTGTATTTATTTTGGATAAGGCTCAATTTCTTTTACTTATTTACCATAATAGGTGAGCTAGACAGCTTTACTCTTGTAAGAATATTCCAGAAAAGTGTCTCATTCAAGTTTTAAGATCAACTTCATTAATCCTCCAGAGGAAATCCAGTTCTTAGTTCTGTTGTTATTTTAGTGTCAGTTCAACAATGTAATCCTGTGTCATCTCGTCCCTAACTAGAAGTAACTTTTACCTGCAAGAACCTCCTGGTTTCCTTTTTCCAGCTCATCCAAGTCAAAGGCTTTACCCATCTCGGTAACAATCGCAGCGCTGACGTGTGTGGGGAGAGTGTGTGTCTCTGGAGGGTGCGTGAAGTAGCTGATCCTTCCCCTAGATAACACAACAAGCTGGATTTAATAAAGTGCCAAGAACTGATAGTCAAACCTCGAAATTCAGATTTTTTTTTTTTAGCTCACCCTGTCCAGTCCATCAGCACACTCTTTGCTGCTTTGTCAGTGTCGGGCAGTCCTCCCTTTCTTAGTTTGCCTTGACGTCGAGCAAGCATGGCTAAAAACTCAAGAGCCGTGCGAAAGTTGGGAACTCCGTAGTGCTTAAGGATCTGGCACATCCGGGAAAAAAGACGTTAATTGCAGCGTTCAAGAGACACAGTCGAGCAACAAACAAGAAGGCTGCCATGTGACTCACCTCGGCCTTGTTGCACCGTCGCAGGATGGCTTCAACGGGTGAAATGGGGTCAACCAGCTGTTCGATTTTCACACAGTTGCGAAGAATCATTGCGGCGTCAGATGTTGATGTTGCCATGACAATGCCAGGGCAATCGAGGAGCTTAATGTGTTTGTCCAGATTCACCTGTTGAAGGCACCTGAAATACATCAAACCCATTAATGCTGAGTGATTTGGAAAAAAAAATCTAATTGCGATTATTTTCATGGATATTGCAATTGTGATGTGTAGTATGAGAAAAGAAAATTACTGCATCCAGAAATTCGACCTAAGGAAAAGCTCATCATGTACTTACTTGGTGACACCAGGAGTGGCTCCAACGCTACACGCTCGTGCCCGTTTCAAACTGTTGATCAAACTACTCTTTCCCACGTTAGGAAAACCTACAAAACAAGAATCGCAAAATGATTTCAATTAGGAAAAGGTCTTTGAGCATGCAAATGGTCTGCAAACGTTTTCTCTCCCACACACTCCTTCCTGCCTGAAACGCCTCCATTGGAGTCCTTTTTACTTCCGTAACATAGTGACATCATTATGCAACAATCCCGCTTGTAACACATTGTACATGATAGGCTAAGGGGAGGGACAGCTCTATGGTTGACCGATCACAACAGAGCCGGTCAGCTAACCAATCAGAACAGACTGGGCTCTGGTTTCAGACAGAGGGTGAAAAGAGGTAGTATGAGAAAAATAAAGAGCTTTTTGAACATTAAAGCATGTCAACATGTCACAGTAGAGGCACAGAATAGAAATATGATCCTGAAATGTTGCATAATCTGTCCTCATTATCACAGAAAGAACATGGTGTCATGGGGCTGCTTACCTACAACACCTACGGTGATGGCTGTCTTTATGTCCAGGTTGCGACAGTAGTTGGCGAGTAGCTTCATCAGGCAGTCTGCTCCAATGCAAGCACTGGTACTGAGGAGCTCGGGGGTGGCTTGGGTCACTGGAACGGTACTGCGTTTCTGTCCATGGCAAGAAACAGAGGGACAGAATTATGTTATTCCGTGGATTTTATAATATGAATTTCATCAGCATATTCGTATAGCAAAAATATAAATATTAAACTCCATACCAAGTTCTTGTTTTGTTGCTGAGTAGATGCTTTGAAGGCTAACGTGGGGAACTCGTTACGAAGATATTTAATCCACTTCTCCACGATTTCCTTTGACACCAAATCTTTAATCAAAGCAAAGGCAAATAAGTCAAGCATTGAGTATTTGACACAATAAATAAAAATACAATCCCTTACCAACAACTTACCAATTTTATTAAGCACCAAAACGATCTTCTTGTTTGTTCCGCTCTGAATGACGGCCTGCTCCACCTGAGGACATCTGCAGCCCAGCGGGTCACGTGCGTCCAAAACTTCCAAAATCACATCCGAGGCCTCCACCACCTTCATTTTATATAAAAGAAATTAATGTTCTCAATTCTGTATCTCTCACATCTGAACAGCATGATTTATAAGGCAGGACATCTATACCATCCAATGTATATATATATGTGTGTGTGTGTGTGTGTGTGTGTGTGTGTGTGTGTGTGTATTATTGATTCAACATGTGTGGGCAAATCAATTGATGGAAACACAATTGATTGATTTACTTTAGTGTGTATTTGAATAATTGTTGACTCTCGAGAGCTATTACAACGGGGCGACTGTGGCTGCGAGGGAGTGCGGTCGTCTTTCAACCAGAAGGTTGTGGGTTCGATCCCAGCCCACGCAGTCAACATGTCGATGTATCCTTGGGCAAGTTACTTAACCCTGAGTTGCTCCCGATGGCATGGCCAACGGTGTGTGAATGTGTATGAATGTTAGATCCTAGAGTAAGGTACACTGCTCTGTATGAATGGGTGAATGACATGTATGTAAAGCGCTTTGAGGGGTCTTAAAGACTGGATAAAGCGCTATATAAGTATTTACCATTTACAACGAGGAAATTGCTCAAGTTGCAAAGTGAAAATTCTACGTTTACGTCTCTAAAATGTAATTTCCATCAGATATATGTCAGTTGACACATGTATTGAACAACAACATACCTTTTTGAATTCTCTGTAATATGTCTTTCTTGAATTCTCGTTTTCAAAATTTACATTTTTCTCCAAACTCTGCATATCCGACTCCTGTGAAGACAGAGCAGAAAACAGAGATCACTACAGTGACAATTCGTGCACTATGCAGGTATTATAATTGCATTCCACTAAATAGTCATTAGACAATAGACATTTACCTTCTGCTCAAACTCTCTCTGTCGCTGTAGGATGTCGCTCTGAAAGCTTTGCAAATTCCTCCTCTTCATTTGCTCTTGTTCTCTGGAGACTTTCTGTCTGCCCTGGTGTTCCTGAAGCTAAGAAGGGAATTAACAAATTAAGAGAGTTGTTACATTTATTTAAAATATCAGCAATGTAACCTGAACAACAGTACAGGTAAAGATTTCCAGTGTTCACCCTTTGCTTTCGGACTTCTTCTTGTTTTCTCTGCTCTTTGACGTGCTGATCTGAACTCTTTGGGCGCCCTGAAGCATCGCTTCCTCCATCTTTGTTCTGCAGGCAGGAAAACATACACAATATATTGTTTAACAAAAGACAGCTCCGAAAGACAAGTGTAAAATGATCTGTTTATATTATTTGGAAACTCTGGAATTATCAAGATAAAGATGGATGGCCAACAAACAAAGCTGAGCTTATTGTTTATAGATCCAAAATGTAATGTGTGTAATAATAAATATGTACTTGTTGTTGGGGAAATATTTTCCAAGGCCCATAACTTTGACCCAGTTTATCAGTTCAAACTGTCCTGACTGAGCACACACCTGTAACCTTGGCTGCTGCCCTCTCAGTGTTTTGTCTCCCTGTCAGCTGATAGACTTGTCATGCTTCTATCTTGTTATGCACAATGTTGATTATTCTCTCTGAACTAGCTAAATACATGGGTCTGGGGTAGAGTTCTTCAGAATTGATTGTGGCATCTCAACCGTGTGGTCAACTCGTGGCTCATGACATGTCTTGTGAATTCTCCGGCCGAAGCTCCAAATAAACCATCAGTGTTTGCCATCAAAGCTCCAGCTCTCCTCGTGTCTCTCTGAGTCCTGACTCCAATGGAAGTTTCCCCCACACTTGTGTTCTGTGCATTAATTCATGTTTAAAACCCACTACATACTTTTTGTTATTTTGCCAGTTTTCATTTTCAGCAAATACAACTTGTGTTCATTTCACTCAACCACATACCTAACCAAACAACAGAAATATATTGTTTTTGCAGTTAATCTTCATCATCATTGAACTCAATCAACATTGTAATTAGGCTCTTTGGCCCTCTACAGTGGTTCCATTGAATAGGTGTAACAGTTCCAATAGAGATAACCCTATATATATATATATTAACATTTTAATTGGAAGAATAGCTTTGCCTAAGCAACATAACTGTGTGTTCCAGCTCATTGGAGGCATTTTTGTGCACTTGACACTGAAACAAGTAGCTGTTCCTATTGACAGTCAGAGGTGTGAAGTAACTAAGTACATTTACTCAAGTACAATTTTGAGAGACTAATTCAGAGGCAAATTGTGTACTTTTACTCCCCTACATATATTAAGTTACTTTGCAGATTTTGTGTAATGAGGTGAAATATAACATAAATAAGACTAGTAACACCTGGAGTACATTTTCAAACTACCCTGCAGTATACACATTAATTAAAAATAGCTGCACCTTTACCAGCTTTGATAAACACAAATAATGCAGCAATAACTATAATCAAAACATATCATATATATTATTGTGAAGTGGGCCAATCTGCATAAACAGTAGTTTTACTTTTGGTACTTTTAAGTATATGTTGATGCTATTCCTTTTGTATTTACTTGCACTATTTTTTCTGTTTTATTGTGTTGCACTGTTGGAGGAGCCTGTGACCTAAGATTTCCATCGTCATAATTACACTGTAACTATGCACGTATGACCAATAAAAGCCTAGAACCTTGAACCTTGAGTACTTTTTCTTGAGTAAAATGTTTAATACAGGACTTGTACTTGTAACAGAGTATTCCTACACTCTGGTACTTATACTTTTATTTAAGTAGAAGATCGGAGTACTTCTGTTTTATTAATTATATGCAGTGACACTGACGCATCTGAATGCTAAATCAAACCCGAGTATGGCAATGAGGTTAGCTAGGACATTATTATGTTTCTTCTTGAAAGTAAAGACTTCTGAACCAGAGCATGTTTTGACTCCATCAGGTTAGCCATTAGCCCGGACACGCTTACCTTAAATTTCCCCATGAAGTCAAGACGCTTGTTCTTTCTTGTTTCTGCAAGTAATGACATATTACAGTTAAAACTATACAATTATTAGAATAATAAGCGAGTGAACACATGGAGTCAAGTTTAATGAAATACGTACTAGTTTTAGCCATGATTTCACCAACGACTTCACTGACTTCACGTGTAAGGGAAGAGGCAGCAGCGTCGCACAAACAATGACGTCACCCAGACAACATCCGGCTGCATGCATGTCAAAATAAAATACCATGGTTCCCAAACTGCGTAGAACAATTGGCAGGGAAAACTCAGATCTTGTACTGAAGTAAAGTAGAAGTACCTGAGTGTAGGAATACTCTGTTACATTAAACTTGGTCTTTTATACATAAACAGGTGTCCCCTCTGTGTAAAGAGACTCTGAAAGTTTCAGGAAAAAAGATTTGATCACTTTTTGTCCTGATCCATTTATATAAAAACCTGTCTGAAAATGAACTGATCAGATTTTGGCCACTTTATGATGTCATAACGATTTTGTGGCATATCACCTGAATCTCCTCCTAGAGCACCATTGAATTATTTTTAACCAAATATCTCTCAGAGGGGCGTGGCTCCTTATTTTCATCTAAAGTAACAGACAGAGAATCAGCACTTTTGAAAAAGGGCTGAAACAGAGGGGTTTATGGGATGCTGCAATGATCTGTTTGGTGTTTGGAGCCAAACACTTCAGAGACATGTTTTGTATATATCTGAGAACTATAATATATTGACGAAAAACACTATAATAGGGGACCTTTTAAAGTCCTTCATTCAAAATTGTACTCAAGTAAAAGTATAAAGTATTAGCATCAAAATACCAAAAATTGAAGTACTCATTGTGCAAATTAGCAAATTTCTGAATAATATATATGTTATGTCTTGATTATAATTGTTGATGCATTAATGTGTTATCAAAGATGGTAAAGGTGCAGCTAGTTTAATTCATTTGTATACTGCAGCTTGAGAATGTAACTCCAGGTGTGACTAAAGCCTTAATTAAGTGTTTCTACCCTGCAATCAAAAAGTACAAAAGTAGCAACACACTGAAATAGTTAAGAAGAATACAAGTCTCCCAAAATTGTACTTAAGTACAGTAGTTGAGGAAATGTAATCAGTTACTTTACAGCACTGACATCAGGTATCAGACTGGCTCACAGATTTTAGGCTCGGTTATCATGACATGTGTCTACCTGTAATGCTGGCTATTTTTATACCCTCTGGATTGTCATTTTTGACCATAGAGCCATTAAAAGGAGCCCTATAATAATAATAATACGGAGAGGCTGCGGCTCAGTGGGATAGTGCGCTGAACTTAGTGCGCCACTGCAGTCAGCATGTCGTTGTGTCCCTGGGCAAGACACTTCACCCCAAATTGCCCCTGTGGGGATTGCCCACAGTACTGAATGTATGTAAGTCGCTTTGGATAAAAGCGTCTAACAAGTAACATGTAATGTATAATGCTTTGTTTTTTCTATATATATATATATATATCCCTGACAATCCTACAAAAAAACAAACTGAAATACCATGTTACTGATTTATATTAAAGGGGCCTTATTATGTTAATTTTCATATTTGTATGTTATGCCTCCAAGCAGCACATCCCCATGATGTTATAGAGGACATATTATGCTCATATATTCTGTGCCTCAAACATGTCTTTATTTTGCTGCAGCACCTCTTTTCACCCTCTGTCTGAAACCAGAGCCCAGTCTGCTCTGATTGGTTAGCTGGCCGGCTCTGTTGTGATTGGTCAACCATTTAGAGATGTCCCGCCCCTTAGCCCATTATGTACAATGTGTTGGAGCTCTGAGTGTAACAGAGAAAGTATGAAAGTAAAAGTAATCAGGTAACTTTTTTGTTTTGATATTCAGATTACTGATTACCTTTAATAACTAGTAACTAGTTACTAGTTATTGTAACAAAAAAATACATTTTAAAACATTCAAACAGACATGTTGCTTTTTTCTCATTTGTGTCTCATGTTTCACTTGTTGAAAGGTTTGTAGTCTTAATGCTGAGTGAAGAATAAAGATCATTTCGGATGCCGACTTCATTCAAGTATCTTTTCTTTTGTGTTTCTTTAAAGCCATTTCTTAAGAACTGATACCAAGATGTGCAATCTGGGGCTACCCCATAGCTCTTATTTTTAGGGTTACATTTTGAAATGTTAGCAAGGTATCTTATAGTAACAGTAACACCACTGATAAGGAAAATGGGATCTAATCCCCCCCAATGTGAACCGGTAGTTTAAAAAAAATCACAGAAGGAAACTGTTCAACATGCTTGATATTCTTTTTATTTTCATCTGAAAAAGACCATTCATATAATGATTCATTTGCTTTATATATATATATATGTTGTGTTTTACATTTTGCAGAAAGCTATATTTGCTAAAAAAGAAGAAAAAAAGGAAGATGGAACAATATATATTTACTGTACAATTCACAATGGTTCTCAGTTTAGTTTTTCCAAAAAGGAGAACTTCCAGAGCTTTATGCCGGAGCCACAGAGGAGACTTCTGTCTTTGAAGTGGACACTTCAGATCCATCATCTGCTTCTTTTCCAAAGAGCTGCATGATGCATGTACGGAACTGAAAAATAAATTGAAAACATTTTAGCAATTGTGAACAAAACACATCTGATTTAAACAGAGACAAAATGTGACTGTTGTACCCACCTGTCGGTTCATAAAGACATAGATAACTGGGTTGTAGATGGTGGCGCTCTTGGCAAAGTATGCGGGCAGGGCAGCGGCCAGAGGGTGGAAGGCATATCCAGGGTTAGCCGCGGCAAAGCAGGCGAAAACTGTGTAAGGTCCCCAACAGACTATATAGGCTATTATCATGACAACGACCATTCTGGATACATCCCTCTCAGCTTTCTGGGTTGACTCTGATTCCTTCTGCTGCAGGGCAACCTGTGATCAACAAATCAACACAGTGTTAGACTCTGTCAGGCTGCAATCTACTTGATATATACAACTGTTGGTGAGAGAACTCACGGCACGGATAGCCATCCAGACTGCAAGGTAGCATAGGATGATGATTGCCAACGGAATAAAACAGCATGTGATCATAAGAACAATCATGTAGGACTGGACTCCAGGGTCTTCACTTCCACTGAATACATCAGGTCCACAGGATGTCTTCAGTCCATGAGGCCAGTACCTGATTTAGGAACATTTTAAGTTTAAGGTTCTTATGATTGATTTAAACGTCATGTTTTTTTAGGTAAAATATAATCAGGCTACCTGCTCCATCCAAAGATGGGGGGAGAACACCAAACTGCTGCCCAGACCCAGGAGAACACGATTCCAGCTGTGGCCCATTTTGCATCAAACTTGACGTTTCCAAAAGGTTTGCACACAACTACCCATCTCTCCCAGGAGATGATAGTCAGGGACCAGAGAGCAGCAATACCTGTGTGAAGAAATAAGGACACTCAGTTAATGTATTTAAGCCTGATAACATATGTGACACAAAGAAAACTCTTCTTAATCTAAACCATAGAGGAAATATTGTGAGCACTTACCACAAACTGAGACAATGTAGCCCTCAAAGACGCACATTGGGTGTCCAAGAATGAAGTAACCAAAATACTGGTTGCATACACTGATGGTGCTGGCGAAAACTGTCTCTCCAAGATCAGCAATTGCAAGATTGACCAAGATCCAGTTCAGAGGGTGTTGGAGTTTCTTGAACTTTGCTGTGGCCACCAAGACGAGACCGTTGGTGAAGACTGATAACACAACCACAACTAACATCCAGAGCGTTGAAAGATTGTAACACCATCTTGGAGCAATGTGGTAATTGGGACCCTCAAAGGGATCTGAAAGGGGGAAAAAAGCAATCTGGTATTTAGTCTTACAGTTTTGAATCTCATGTAGTCCAATAAATGTTGTACTCTCAATCTATTGTCAATGTCAAATAAACATGAATACTAATAGTACATTGAGTTTAATGTCTGAAATGTTCAACTGTTTCATCGGTCAAACTGTCAATTTGGTTGGAACGCTACATTTTAAATGAGCAATTCAATTCAAATAAGTTCAACCAAGTTGCTTTAAAAATTACGGAAGTCAGAAAACACTTCAAAAATCAACAAATCCTTACATATGATTTGGCTTCTTTTGGTAGACGATACAACACCATTGAACTGCTAAAAATAAGACAAAAAACTGTACCTTTGGTATGATTGCTGTTTGTGTAAGCGAAGGCTGATCCTCTTGTTGAATCTTCCTGTCGCCTGGCTGAAAATACCTGCTTTCCCCACTCTTCTGCCATAGTGATCGTAGAGGGAGGAACTCAGCAGCTAAACCTTCACTTGCAACCTCGTTCAACGAATTGTGCAACACGTCGTTAGCTTTTATACTTGTGCTTCATAGACCTCTGATAGGATTAAGTGGTTTGGTTAACATGTGTTACTCGGCAGTGAAACCAAAGCAGATAAGCAAACTTGTTTGAACTGTAATTAAAAGCATTAGCTTATTGCCTTAAGACACAAAATGCCCAAATAATCCTGGTTGAAAGCGGATATACGTCTACTCCGTTCAACTGAGGATTAGGTGATTTAGACATAAGAGCAAAATTTGAGCCGTCATTTACTTTTATTGAGACCTGCCGGGAGTAATATTGTCTATTTCTATATTTCTATAGGTATACAAAACAAGCAATAAAGCTACACAGAAAATGTGAATGAAATTACTTAATCTTCAAACCACTTTTCTTATACTTTTTAATGCAGAGGTTTATTCCACATTGAAAATCCTTTACTCTCATTTCAAGTTGTTCCCTGAATATAAACACATTTGTAAAATCAAGACAAATGCAGCAGAAATGTGCATCAACTTGATTTTTCTTGTGTGAGTGTGTAACGTCTCCCTCTATACACGGTGACACATATATATCTGCCTCTCTAGGAATGTTTATGTGAATGCTTGTGTTTTAAAAGCGTTTTAAGTCGCTTCAAAGAATATAAATAAATTAACTAGATCAATTGGTCCATCTGCAATTGTTCTATATTGTAGTGATATAATAGGTTAGTCCACATTAGAGGACAGCCAAGTGCTAAAGCAGCTTTATTGGACAAGGAGTGATCCACAGAACTATAATAGCGACAGTCGCTGCCCTGAATGTCAGGCCCTTTAATCCCTCCGGATAGAGAGTTCACATCAGAACACAGGATTTTCAGACCCCGCTTTGATCCTGCAGAACGCGTCATGCTCCTCATGCCAAAGCTGGAGATGCTTACGTTTCCGGAAGAATGGCACAACCAATCAGCAGGAAAGCCCCGAAAAGCTTGTTCGTCCAGTGACATAAATAATTATCTGTGGCCTATATAGTCAGGATAAGTGGCCTAAATAACAGTTACAGTAAAATAAGGGAAATCAAGGGAAATATAACACTTTCTATGAAACCCATGTTTTTAATTTAATTTCTGTTTTGACACACATTAAGTCATTTTGAAACGTTTTGTGTTGTTTTTGCATGAGTTTTATTATATATTTTCAATAATAGGCTCCTTTCAGGGAAGAATTCAATCCTGATCATTGGTGTTATCTGTTGGCTTTACTCGCGTTGGTTTATTCCGAAAGCGGTAATGAGTTCGGAGAACACGAAGGGCTCAAACCTGTTTCGGTGGAGGATCAGTTAATAAGAGAATATAAGATAAGATAAGATGTACTTTATTGATGCCAAATTGGGAAATGTTTGCGTTGCGGCTAAAAGAAATTAAAGAGTAGAAATCAAAAATGTTACGCTTTAAACATCTCAACATAGAAATAAAACAGTTATTAAAATGTAGAAAATATACAAGTTGAGCATAAAGATAAATAATCTATAAACTATCTGACAATAAAACACTATTGAAGGGCCAATGGAAGGAATACATTATTTTTATTAGTTCTTACATTAGTTATCAAAAGAAGATCACATATACAAGCCTACATGTGTTTTATTTGGTTGAAGAGATAGTTCAACATATTGTAGTTTGGAATTGTTGCTGTTTTCCCACTTTTCCATAGTCAGAAACGAATAAAAGTTGTTGTAGTCTGATGTGTGGTCGAACACTAAAACGCTTTCCAGGCTCAATTGCTGGGTGTCTTTTGGATCAAATAAGATAATCATGATCCCATTTAGGCATCAAGGAATCGAGGTGAACTAATCGAGTAAACTAAGGGGCGGCGAGTGAGCGCCTCTTTACAAGCTTTGTCTGAGGGGAAGGCAGAGCTACAAATAGTCATTTGCTCATAGTCAAATAGTAGAAAATACGTCCAGTGTCTTTTCCTAACCACTTTCTGAGTGTAAAAACCTCATGAGTTCCAGGAAGGATGTGAAGGAGAATTCATTTAACCCTCCTGTTGTCTTCGGGTCAAATCTGACCGATCAATCATAGCTTTTTTGTTTTACATTCGATTGCATTAAGGCTTTATGATATCACTCACAGTAGCCATTTGAACATATGAAATTGCTGATCACCACTTTCATTGAATTTTGGATGATTTAGTCAACTTTGTAACACCCATGGTGTTCCCGGTCAAAAATCCATGGGAGCCTGGCTGCAGACCTCCACTCTCAGGACACCTCCACTGTCAGTACAGGAAGTGACGATTCTGACGAACACGTTTTTTTTCCCGCCCACCGAAGGACTCGTCTGATGGAAGTTTTCAAATCACAATGGAGACTCATCACGGAGGTGATGAGTCCGCCCACCGTGCACTTTGGGTAGGCCTTGGTCAAGCCCTTTTGACCCCCCCAGCCTGGTTCTCGTAAAAGTGACACCATGGAGGAATGTAACGGGAGTTGACAGGGGACTCTGCCCGCCTCACGAGTGCCTATTTTATTTTTTAGGCTATTTCACCCGGTTTCTACCGGGGACACTGTCTGTCAATTAATCCCTGGGCCACTTTTTCCTCCCAGTCCGCCCCTGACTGTATGTATAATTGGTTAGTACAATAAAGAAAGGATTTGTTTTGGAATTATTTTGTGTTCCGTTTTTTCTTGGGCGGCCCTCAATCCAATATTGGGTACCTAAATTGGCCCTCACTCATCAAAACTTTGAGAACCCCTGCTCTAGATGTGTTCCCCCCATGTAAATCACACCTGGCACACAAACACACACACACACAGAACAATTTGATACATTTCCCGCTCTTACTGCCCCTCCCCCCACATGGATCAAACCTGGCACACGCAGTACATGTTCAGTGTCTATTCTTTGTATATTAACTGCAGTTCTTCATGTGCACCAGTAGTCTGATACACTATTTACATTTTGAAAGGGTGTTAAATGAAATTTGGTGATGATTAATGGTTTTTGTGTTAATGTTATAGCCATAGGCGGCGTGTGAGGCTCAGGTTTGGGAAGGCTAAATAACTTTTTTTACCTGACGCTGCCCGCCTCTGGCGTGAAAGCACAGCGTACTGACCAAACAGAGCTCAGTGTGGAGTTTAAATCTATCAAGTCATATTACAGGATAAAGGAAATACAGTTTAAACTGCCGTATGCAGAGAAGACGCCGACGTGTTGCACTTATCATTCACATCATCAATCAGATCATCGATCATATAATATCATAATATATCCAGCCTGATCTCACCAGAATGCGTACAAATGACACGACTTTGCAAAGTCGTGCAATAGATACGCAGAAGTCCGTTTTTGCATGCATATGATACTCCCACGTTACGTTTGTTATGAACGTAGGCTATGTCAAATACGTTTTTTTCCTACAATTTTCTTCGACGTTACGTTTGTTTTGAACGTATCTTAAATGCGTTTATTTTCTACATATCTTTGCCATTTATTTAACCCTAACCCTAACCATAACCCAATAAGCTGCTGTGTCATCATATATTTCCTTATCT
>CALSBZ010046870.1:2573751-2596921 GCA_943591055.1 Gobionotothen gibberifrons | reverse complement strand
GCCACTTTAAAAGTACATTATATCTTTGTTAAATCATCATCATAAGTAAGCCATCAGAGTACGATAAACCACTAAAGCAGAATGGCATGTTGATTGTGTGGCTGGTGGGGAACTGTGAGCAAAGGAGCATTAATGAGCTACAGCATTGCAAAAATGAAGAATATTATAAGAGATTTAACATAGAGATAATGTAAAATTAAAAGTGACTGAGCATAGCCAAAGACAGAACATGTTACCCTTGTAACCTGGGCCACTGCATGTAAAACAAACAGAGTTGTAAAGTCACTAAGCACATTTACTCAAGTGCTGTACTTCAATACAATTTTAAAATACCGAGTACTTCTTCCACCTCTGTTAAAAAAATAAGAATTATTTACTCAGCTATGCATACCTGTGATCTTCTTTGATTCTTTGATTCTTCTTCTTTCTTATTAAAAAGGTGCTATTTTAATCTACCTTGATGCTCTTTGAAGCTACTGTCAGATTCATATTTCGTGATGAAACTCTAGACTGACGCTCTGACGCTGCACTAACTGATAAACAACCCATATCGTTTCTTCCCAAGCTAGAGTAAACGTGATATTACTTCAGCATTGTTAACATGGGGACTCTGAGATACATAGATCAGTTGAACCCACTCGTGAATGTCCAATTGAGCTTATGTGTGTAAAAAAAAATACAGCGGTTGCTAACAAGTGACTAAATGAGACTACTGAAACGCCCGAACGTTATAGCCGCCTGACGGTGGTGATGCAAAGACCCATTGATCTAGATTTCAGTATGTATTTTGGGAATAATATTTGCTAATATTGGCTTTGTAGGTGAGGGCCAGTATTTTGTAGTTAATGCGTTAGGAGATAGGAAGCCAATGAAGGTCTTTGAGGACTGGTGTGATGTGGTGCCATGATCTGGTGTGTGTGAGGAGTCGGGCGGCTACATTTTGTAACATTTTGAGTTTTGATGGAGTAGAGAAGTGAGCTACAGTAGTCAAGGCGGGAGGAAATTAAGGTAAGTCTTTCAGCTGCAGGGCATGTACAGTAAGAGTGGGTTGGATCTTTGCAATTTTGTGGAGGTTGTAAAATAAGTATTTGAGGGAGGGGGAGGATGTAGAATTGTAGATGATGAAGAGGAGGGGGCCGAGTACTGATCCCTGGGGTGGCCTTGGGTGACTGAGGCTGTGCCAGAGGAGTGTTTGTGGAGGGAGATGAAGTGAGATCGGTCTTTTCGGTCTGATTATCAAAAATGTTTACCTCAGAAAATATTTGAAGTCATCAAAATATTTGATGTCATCAATTTGAGTGTGTGTGTGTGTGTGTGTGTGTGTGTGTGTGTGTGTGTGTTTCCACCTGGTCATTTTCTGCTTTTTAATTATTAATATGTTCAAAACGTTTTTTTTTCAAAATGTTCAACAAAAGAAATTCAATTATAAATAGTGAAAAATAAAATATGTGTGGATCAAAATATAATACAATTGATTTTTCTTAACCAAAATGACAAAAATTGCATAAAAAACACATATAATTCTAACACGGGTAATTTTGGACCCAACTATGGAAGAGTGTAGGCAGGGTCCAATCACTCGTGCATCTAAGGGTTAACAACACAATACCCAAATGAGGAAATAATATATATCAATCATTCAAACCAGGGAATACCATCATCATAGTATAGTCAATTATTTATTAATGTGTTTTACTTGAATAGCAACATCCCATGTCACTTGTTAGACGCTTTTATCCAAAGCGACGTACATACTCAATACTGTGGACAATCCCCACAGGAGCAATTTGGGGTGAAGTGTCTCAGGGACACAACGACATGCAGTGGGGTTTGAACCTGTAACCCCCTTATCCGAACACCAACTCACAACCCACTGCGCCACACGCCTCCCATCCTATACTTATTTATATGACAAAACACTTTTACATGTATTCTTATTTACAATTCAAAATCAGTATAGTGGTTATAGTCCGATGTTCAGTCTAAGCAGGACCAACTTTGGAGACTTCAGTCACTGATTTTGATGTTGAGCTTTCTTCGTCACTTCCACTACTCATACCCATCATCTCCATCATGCATGAACGAAACTGTAGGAGAAATAAAAACAACAATAATTGAAGTTCAGATGGAAATGGTTTCTGTGTAAGGAGGGAAAAAACGCTACATGTACGATAAAGGAACATGTGAAATAACAAAGGAAATACTTTGGCGCTCCCAAGTGGTGGTCTCAAAAAAGGCACTGCACCAGAAACTGCAAAATGCACCGTTCTCATTTGGATTTAGTCCTTTTTCTTTTAACTTCTATCAGGATATTTCCACACATTTAACATGTTCTCTTGCTGTAACAAATGTAAATGTCCCCACTGTGGGACGGATAAAGGTATCCTGATGAAAAATGAGTTGTCGAGGAGCCTGTGACTTAAGTTTAGCTAATGTGCACATGACAATAAAGCCTTGAATCTTGTGCACCAATGAATACAAAAAAACGTTGACTCAAAACTTCTGCAAGGAAGTAATTGTATGGTCTTCTAAAGGCTAAGTGAAATAAACATGACTCAGTAAGAAACAGAAGATTATTGACAAAGACTATTTTAGCACTTGAAAATAGATTTTGAATGTGTTGTGCATCACAACATTGAACAGACCTGTTTATTGAAGACAACATAGATGAAAGGGTTGTAGACTGTAGAGCTCTTCGAGAGACAGGAAGGTATGGTCGCCAATCTTAGATCGAAGGTTTGCCCACGGTTGTTCACAACCCAGAGAGCAAAGGAGGCATAAGGCAAATAGCACACCAGGAAGCCCAACACCATGATGACCACCATCTTGGTCACCTCCCGCTCTGCCTTCTGGGTGGAGGCAGACTCTGCCTGGGCCTTCACTGCCTGTGGTGGAAAAGAGAGGTGATTTGGGTTAAATACTTTGTATTAAGCCTGTAGTATAACCAGCAATAAGCAAGTATATTCGCAGCCACTCTGTGTTGAAGTTACAGCATCAGAAGGATAAACTTTTACTAAATAATTCTTAAGATTAAGATCGTTGAGATTACAAATCTTCTTCTCAAGAGCGTCATGGTCAAGTAAAAAAAACATATCATTTTGAAATAAATGTAAACATAAAATACACACCAATAAAATGTCAAAAAAACAATCATCAACATATAATAAGAGACCAATCAGTCCAATCTGCCTTTTTTCAAGTCAATTCAAATCCTCTTTAATGCCTCTGAAGGGACCAGCTTCCAATCATTTGGGTGATTTTATTACTGATTCCAAACACAGGGAACACCATAGTTAATACCTTCTTACCAAAGTCAGTCCCGGCTTTAGAGACAGATAGTAGCTCCTCCTGGGAGGCAACACAATAACTTCCCATACTTTGTTGAAGTGATGTTGGTTGTAAATGACGTAACGAAGTTGCCTTAATTAAAAGGAATAACGCAATTCATTTCATAGTTAAATTAGAAAAATAAATACTTTATTTCATGTTGTTTTATAATCGTTAAATATGGCATGATTTAATAGTTTGTTTTACATGTTAAACCGATATGCGTATGTGTTTCTTGTGCCTAGGAACTAATGTTTGTTCATGTGCTGGTACTGCATGTTTTGTTGTTACACTGTACAACGCAACGTGGGTTGACGTCTTTGTTTGAAGCTGAAGTCTGTGACAAAGTTTAATGTGACAAGAAGTCTGTGACAAAGTTATACAGAAAAGGAACTAGATTCATCTCCTTTCACGACAAGCGGCCAACGAGTTCTCACGGCGTAACGGAAGAGGGGAGGCTACAGGATGGAAACTCCAAGAAATAAACGCCCGTTTTAAAGAACCAACCTGTGTCTGTGTCGTGGAAAGAGCTACATTGGTGAAGACAGAGGATAGTGCCAATATTTAAGTGTACGAGTTTAAAATGTATAACAAGCCTCAGTGTTCCGCGGGAGACGGTATACAGCATGTGATAGGCATTGCGAAATGATTGTAGCCCAGACCTAAAGGTGGCAGCAAGAAGTATTTTGGCCTTATAAGAAGAGCAAGACTTGTTTTCACCAGTGTCTGGATGCAAAGTTTAAATGATTTTTGTTGACTACAGACTCAATCTCAATTACATTTGGCAATGAAAACACTAGGTTTTCTTTTTTGGAAAGATATATAACACATTTTACATCACACAGGGTACTTACAACAAGTTTAACTTGCAAATATTGTTGGCAAAAGTGGACGCTTACATTGAAAGCATGTTTAATGAATACTAGTGGTCCCAGGAGGATCCCATAGGGAACACCCAAAGAGACACTAAGGGGGCTGGAAGTATAATACTTATCAAACCAGCAGCTTGTTCTGACAGACCTATATTGAGAAGTTTCTGCTTATCAGTAGGTCAATATTTTAAGATCCACATTATCAAAAGTCTGAGATGATTCAACAAGACAATTTACTAATATCTCATAAAGACAGCCAGATGATTTTTACTGATAGACTTCGGCTTTGAAAAGATCTAATTTGGAAACATTTGTTTTCCTTACCATTTTCAGCGTAAAGAGGAGCTGAGAGTAGCAGAAGACGATGGTGGTGAAGGGCACAGTAAAGCAGAATCCGAAGAGAAACATGACGTAGGATTCATTGTTGTATTTGTTGTTTGTGGTGTACCAGTCTGGACCACAGGAGCACTGCAGGCCTTCTGGGATGTACCTGGAGAGAGAGAACCACAAGAGCATTGAGTGTACTCCAAGATTCCAAGTGTTGAAGTGAGTTTCAGTTTAATAGGTTGGTTTTAGTTGCTTACCTGCTCCAGCCGAAAAGTGGAGGAAGTGAAGCCATCAGTGCAAACACCCAGGTTAATGCACAGCAAGCTATAGCATGGTCAGGCTTGAAAATAAACTGACCAAGTGGCTTGCAGATGACCAGCCATCTTTCAAGCGCTACCACAGCGAGAGACCACAGACTCACCATACCTGGAACGACAATGACAGACATTAAAAAACCTTTTTGAAACCATTTGAATAAAGTCCAGGAATAAAAAAAGGGCTTGATCAAATAGAAGTATTGTTTCGAAACTACAACTTGAATCTTACCTCCAAGCGCTGCCAAAAAACCTTCAACCTTGCATCCTATTGTTCCAAAGACGAAATATCTGGCTGCAAATGAGACGAACGCAGTGAAGGTGCCCGCGCCGGCCACGAGGAGGTTTGCCACGGCCAAGTTCACCAGGATGTAGTTAAGGTGGGACCGGAGCTTCTTGTATTTGATAGTGGTGACAATGGTGAGGACGTTAATGGCAGTGCCAACAACAAATATGACGAACATGAATGCTGCCATGCCATAGAAGAGGGCCAAGCTCCCCAGGTGGTCCTGTGGAACCAGGAAAGGACTCAATGCCGACAAGTTGTTGGTGTCCAGGGGAATAGGCATCCAGAAGTCTTCTGGTAGCTCCATGGCCCGAGATCCTCTCATTTAGCCTATTTATATATATTAAAACAATTGTTATACTGAAAGTGTTCTCCTTGTTGTTGCTTTGCCTAGATCATATATATCATATAACAAGAGAAAAGGTTTTAAGAGCCAGACATGAATGCTTTGTTGTCTGCGTCCCTAACGCCTCTTACTAATCTCTTGTGGAGGAGGGACTTTTATAAAGGTACCCAGGAAGCTACTCATCCCGATTAATGGTTAATGATACTATAATTGAATAATATATTAGGGTAGGCTTTAATCAGTGTAATTCATTTAGTGGTTTGCCCTTGCTGTACTGCCAAAGAGGATACAACCTGGATATTTGAGGGGTTGAGGATAACGTATGCAAAAAGCAGAAAGACATCTTGTTATAGTAGGGTTTTTGCCATTGGAGCATACAAAAAAAGGGATATAAAGCATGTGTAAAGGATTGAAAATCGTATATTGGTGCGTATCTAACTGCATGTGATACAGTAAACCTTTGAAAGTTGTTTTTGGTAAGCAAGACACTGATCTAAATTATAAATATGAGTGCTATTTGGAGCTATGAATTTAAAAGATTCACTTTTTGTAGGAACACAATGTACAGGTATCTCAGCCAAGGAACACACACAAGCATGTAAATGTGTGCACCTGTGTAGATATACCTTGCACGCTAGTTCTTAACATGAAAAAAAACGATTAAAGTTTAATCCCACTTTCTTAAGGAAGACTGCCGTAGGTATTTGCCTGCTAATCTGATTCCAAACACCATTAACTAACGATGTCATGCCCCTTAAACCCTTTTAATCCTCTCTTTTTGTAACATTGCCTCCATCTCTGAGCTTAAAGAGTGTACGAGACGTTGAGAACTTAGTGTAATCGCATAGACTGTACCTTTGTCAATCCAATTAGCCAATGCAGAGAGGACCTTGGTGCATCATCAGGGAGGATGTGGTGCAATGGACTGGTTTGTGGTGGATCAGAGGGTTCAAACCCAACTGCAGTCAGCATGTTGTTGTGTCCCTGGGCAAGACACTTCACCACACATGGTACCACTTTACAATAAGACTACCCTTATAAAGGATTCATAAAGGGTTTATAATTAGGTTATGAATTAGGTTGTAAACACTTTATTAATCATTAAGAACCATTTATATGTTTTGTATGTCTGTTTTACATTAATGGTTGAATCTAGCAATCTTTACAATCATGAATCACATTTATGCGTAACAAGTGACAGGAACATTATTTGTTATTATTTCCAGACTGGATGAATTAAAGGGTATACAAATCATTCATTTGAATATCAGGAGTCTATTGCCCAAAATGTATTTACTTTGGATATGGGTTATCCTACATAAACCTAAAATCATCACACTCTCTGAAACTTGACTTAATAGTAACATTTCCGATAGTGAACTACAAATCACAAATTATTTGCTTTACAGATCTGATAGATGCAGCAGGGGTGGAGGTGTGGCTATCTATGTTTCTTATGACCTTGTGACTGAGCTAATTGCTACTTCTATAGAGCCTCTACATTTTGAATGCATTTTTCTTAAAATCATTTTGCATGAAAATAAATGTTTAACTATTGGAAGCATCTATCGGCCACCTTCTTCACCTGCAGAGTCTTTTAACCATATAATCGACACTATCTGTCACAGTTCTGCTTTCATTCTCACCTATTTTCTGCACTCACCTTCCTGAGTCACCTGGTAGCCACACCCTGTATCTCTCTCACTCTGTTACACCCATCAGGCCATTTAGTATTTAGGCTCACTTCACTTTCACATCAGGGCCAGATCGTTCTGTCACAATTGAACTGAAGACCAAAGTGCAACACACGGGAAATCAGGGATAGTCGGTAACCAGCTTTATTGTCAGCAAAAGACTGGTAGTAGACAACACGGCAGATAGAAGGCAAAGGGTTGTCGCAGATACAGAACCGGTCAGGGAGCAGGCAAGGCAGAATAATCCGAGTTCAGGCAGGGTCAGGAAACAGACGAGACAGGATGGTCTGGGACAGGCAGGGTCGAAACCGGGAGAGCAATCTGGAGGTAAATGCGGGAAAGACTGGCATAATGCAAAGTACGATCTGGCCCTGATGTGAAAGTGAAGTGAGCCTAAATACTAAATGGCCTGATGGGTGTAACAGAGTGAGAGAGATACAGGGTGTGGCTACCAGGTGACTCAGGAAGGTGAGTGCAGAAAATAGGTGAGAATGAAAGCAGAACTGTGACACTATCAACAATGGAATAATCTTGCTTGGTGATTTTAACAAAAATTGGTTGGATAAATCATCTGATAGAGAGAAAAAACGTTTCAGTAGTCTAAATGTTAAACAGCTAATTAATGAGCCAACTCGTATCACTCTGAGAACCCAATCTCTGCTTGACTGAATTCTGGTGTCACACCCTGACAGAATCTTAAAAGCTGGTGTCATGTCTGATTGCTTCAGCGATCATTCAATTGTTTATTGCATATGGAAAATCTAATTAATTAAACTGCCTCCAAAACTAGTCAAAATCAGACAATATAAAAAATGGAATGTTTATTTATTTATTAATGATGTTGTTGCCCTTAATTGGGACAGATTTCAACTAATACCTTTTGTACAAGATGCTTGGGATTTTCTGCATAAAGCGCTGACTGATGTCATGAACAAACATGCACCTGTGAGAACGGTTAAGGTCAAAGGTCAACATCTCCCTTGTATCAATTCTGAACTCATCAGTCTCTTTAGGGAAAGGGATAAAGCATGGTCGATATATCGTCATTCAAGAACTATAGCCGATTGGGAAGTATACATTATCTCAATACTCAACGTGATCTGTCTCTCAGTTTGTGTCAAACACAGACCTTATTTTGAGCTATTTTCCAAAATTGCATTGCTTTTTATCGAAGGAACCGGAAGTGGTAAAAAAAAAAAACAGCTTCCGGGTTTTAGGATGCGTCACTGCGGTTCTCTATACCGGTTCCCCGGTGTTTGAAAGTGTTTGAATGCGTACATTAACAGGTTTATGATATCACTGCCCCGTCTAAGACACGATCTGACTTTAATTACATTTGACTCGAGTGTTTCGTCAACTTAATGTGTTGCTTAAAATAATACTTCTGCATACAGTATGTGACACTGTGAGTGTTGCACGGCCAGATACGGCTCAGCTGACTCAGATAAGGAAATATATGATACATTATGATGTGATATGCCGCGGACTGTACTGTTACTTTGATCCGGTTACTTATGTTGTGGCAGATATTTAAGTAAGCATTCTTAACGCTAATGTTATAATAGTCAGATTGCTCTGAAGATGGGAGGTGATATTCTATTAATGTTCACGTTCACACAGTCTGTGATTTTTGCCGGCCGTCTTTCCTGCAACGGCAGTTTAAACTGTATTTCCTTTCTCCTGTAATGTGACGTGATCGCTTTAAACTCCGCACACGGAGCTCTGATTGGTCAGCAGGCAGTGCTTTCACTGAGTTGATCTCTTAGCCTGCAACCTAACCTGGGGGGTATACTACGAATCTAGTTCAACCTATCCTGGATATGTTTTGAGTTATCCGGTTGACTTAATCCAAAAAGAAGCCGCTCTCGCTAAACTGTCCTACAACACTGGCTATCAACTCGTTTGCTCAAGCCAGCCGTGTCCTATCTAGTTAGGTGCACGTTCACATGAAAGGGGTGGTATCTGGAGCATTCGACCAATCACAAACATGGAGAAGCGTACTGACAGCGCAGCGTCATACTACCTGAATGAAAAGTCAACTATAATATTAGTCAAATATGAAGAAGTTAAACTTTAAACATCCATGACTTAAACACTTTATCCAGGATAAAAGCCACATAGCTACACCTGCAAGGTGAATACAGCTGGTAACAGAAAAAGAGTTTGAATGCGTACATTAACAGGTTTATGATATGCCCCGTCCAAGACACGAGTGGATCTGACTTTAATTACAATTGACTCGAGTGTTTCGTCAACTTAATGTGTTGCTTAAAATAATACTTCTGCATACAGTATGTGACTCTGTAAGCGTTGCACGGCCAAATACGGCTCAATAAGCTGACTCAGATAAGGAAATATATGCTACATTATGATGTGATACACTCACAGTGCCGCGGACTGTAGGCTACGTAATGGTACAAAAATAAAATCAATGTGCAGGCTTACGTGAACACTGTTCTACATGAACAATACGGGCAGTTTATACATTAAATAAATCAACAGTAGCTGGCGATATATGCTCCAAGCGATTCGCCATTAAAGCAAAGAAGAAGAAGAACTCCGCACAGTTGATCCCTTATCCTCGAACATATCCTGCTTCGGAGCACAGACTAGTTTCCAGGATAAGTCACCATGGAGATCTAGCTCGCTAAAAAGTGAATCAGCTTGGTAGTACCGGAAATCCCAGAAGTTATCTTGCTAAACGAAAATCCTGCTTCGTAGTATACCCCCCTGGTTAGCCGCACAGCATAAGTTACCATGGAGATCTAGCCTGCTAAAAAGAGAACCAGCGTCGTAGGACCGGAAAGCCGGAGTTTTCCCTGAAGTTAGCCGGCTAAGCGAAAATCCTGCTTCATAGTATACCCCCCAGGTGTCCTTTTCTATCAGCTGTGCACCGTTATGGTGTAAATATACCAATATAGCCTACCGATTGGATCAAATATAAAAGTCAGCCGGATTAGTATTGATACTGCAAGGAGACTTATATTGTGAAGAGAAATTGAAGATTTTGTTTAATTGCTGATATATTTATGATCCACGTCACATATTCAGTTTCGGTGGCAGTTGTTCCTGTTTGTCTCGAAGTCTTCTCATCAGGGCTCTATAAATAGCGAACTACGGCAGATATGTAATATTTAATGCAGCCGAACCGTGTATTACAATGCCGTTATGTGATGACCTCCAAAGAGAAAAGCAAGCAAACTCGGAATAAAGTATTATTTTATTTTGAAAAAATGTTTTCGGATTTCACATCAACAGGAAGTCCGGTTAACTAAAATGTCCGTGCGGAACAATACCCCAACCCATAGATCCGTGGGTGAATAATGTCAATCACCACATTACACACATACCTTCACGTTTACATTTTAATTTACATTAAAGTATTTCGTGAGGCCTTCTCAAATGTTTTTAAATATAATTAGGGTTGTAGTTGAAGAGTTTGTTATTATTGTTGTTATTGCGTTGCCTGGCAACCACAGCCACACACATGGATTAACATCGATTTAATACATTAATGTAGCCTTTGTTTCTGCTAAAAGAGGTGTCAACCAGCTGGGGCAACAAGAAAATCGGGGACATCGAGTATGACTATTAAAAAAAAAAAAATTATTATATTAATATTGACAATAACAACCGACCGTCGGGGAGCGTTCTCATGGCGTCTATTATCAAAGCTATGGGAGGTCTATGAAGGTCTATGGGACGCCCTGCCCGTTGAAAACTGACTCTCTGACCGTCCGTCAACATGTGACGGGTTGGGAGTGAGAACCTGTTGATGGACATGATACTCCAAATCAGTTTATTGCACCCAAACTTACAAGAAAAGTATTCATTTGGACACAAGTGTAATACGTTCAAATTCCAATAGATGGAGCTCCAACATCATTTTTGAACATTTATAAAACTGTTTTTAAGTCTGAAAACAATGATATTATGGCTGATAAATAGGTTAATATGGTAAACAAGGGCGCACGCCCCCTCAAACTTTTTGGGTGTGTTCCAACGGGTACATATTGCAAATATACCAAGTGTGATGGACCTGTGATGTCTGTAAATATTTTTAATTAAACATTTTGCCCTACTTTTGACATTAATCTACCCGTTTTTCCAACACTATTTGCGGGTAAACATTGTATCTTCTCCCCCTGGATGTGTCTGTCCTGAATTAAAACAGTTTCCCCGAATTGTAACTATTCCTGGCTTAAAAAGTGATGTGCATCACCCTGGATCTCTGCATATGTGCCTCTGTGAGTCTGAGACCCTGCTAACAGCAGTGACTGTGCTGTTTTTAACAGTTTAATGCACTTTTAAGACTCATGTAGATGTACCCATGATTCAAGCTGCTTTCCTGGGTTGTGCTGTGAGGCAGCCTGTTCTCTGGGTACACTCTGCCTCTAACACTTTTACCCACGTTTGAAACACTTATTCATGGGTGGAAGTAAAGTCAAAGTGCTCGTACCTCCATGCGCACTGTGAGGGCCCGGGGACCCACACTTAAGCACACTGCCTCGGACAAAAAACCCATGTGAATGACTGCCATACAAGCGTGCCCCTGGTAATCTAACACTCTGACAAGTGTCTGAATGTCTGGTCGTCATGAGTCTGCAGTTGGATGCTTAAGGGCCGACGATAAAGCACCACAAAATCCACCCCCCTTTTAGGGTTACCAGGGGCACGAGGTTCTGGAGGGTGTGATCCCCTGGGTTTAGTCCGTGGGGGAGTGCTTAACTGTGGGGGCCCGGGGACCCACGGTGTGCAAGGTTATGGAAGTGCCACTGTTGCCGGAGGTCTGTAGTCCGTCCTTTCGGGCTCTCTGAGCCGCCACAGAGAGGTGGTTTTCACGGTCCCTCTCCTGGAGGTGTGAAATAACATGAGTGCCCATGTGAGGGAGACATGCTGGAGGTCATTGGTCCGTCCTTTGATGGTCTGTGAGGGGCCACAGATTGGTGCTTTTCACTGTCTCTCTCCTGGAGGTGTGAAATAACCTGTTTGCCATGTGAGGGAGACATGCTGGAGGTCTGTAGTCCGTCCTTTGGGGCTCTCTGAGGGGCCACAAAGAGGAGCAATTACTGGTACTTTGTCAAATGTTGCTACTAATGAATACGTTTTCATAGGAAGCTGTGTTCGACACCTGTTCATATTCTGCTATTTCATCTGAAATAGCACATTCTGAATGACATTGTAAAATGAATTTAAGCAATGCCTGCGACCTTTGAGAATAATATACCCATGTTTCGAAGACTATTTCCGGCTATAAATGTTTTCTTCTCACCCTGGATGTCTGTGTCCTGAATTAAAACAGTTTGTGCCCTCTCTGGGTACAGTGTGCCTCTATTTACACCACTTTTCCCCACGTTTCAAACACTTATTCCTGGGTGTAAGAACCAGGTTCTGCATGTGGATCTCTGGCTCCATTCTGTCTCATTAACAGTCCCCCCCCCCCCCCCCGACCTTTAAACATGAATTTACCCATTTTAAGAACCCTTTCTCCGGGTGGAAATGGTGTGTTTGTGCCCTGGTTGTCTTTGTACTGAATTAAAACTGTTTTCCCGACTTTAAACAGTAACATTACCTATGTTTTGAAGACTTTTCCTGCATTATAAAGTCATTTTTTAAATTGTATTAATTGTATTTACTATGTCTCCATCTGGAGGAATTTTTGTGAATTGCACTGCAATCCCAAAAATGTAATGTTTTTTTTCTCTGTAAGGGAATGGTCTAAGGACCCCAATCTTTGGACAGTTTTTATCCTGCAGCCGTTGTCTACACGTGTATCACAACGGCTTATTTTTAGTGTGCCCTGGCAAAAGCGGTTAGGCTGGATTTATTTCTGTCCATTTCACATGCGGCTGTTGCATTGCATTTGGACACCGTGTCCATTTGGCTCCACGGACCCCCTAATGCAGGGGTACTCAAATACAAATCTTAAAGGTCCAAAAAAAATGTTTTCAATAAGACAAAGGTCCGTTTATTACGGTCATTCAAACTTTTAAACAATTGCAACAAGATTCTTAACATGAGGTTTCAAAAACAAAAATAATCTGTATGCAGCAGTTTTCATTGTTATTATGTCTGTGCTTGATCCCTCAGAGTCGCAGTGTAAGAGCTGCACAGTTATGAATAAAGGCAGCTGCACCCTCTTTCATTCAGCATTCCCATTATTGCAGGCCCAACACATCTTCAACAAACTCCCCCATTGCCTCATCATAAAAACTCACAAACACCAGCAACTGTCAGTGGTGTCAGTGGACTCATCCACAGCTAAGGAAATGCACTGTGCATGTTTTATTCCATCACAAAGCTGATGAATCAAATCACCAGCCAGTATTTATGTTCTTCTGGTTGCTGTGGAATCTGAGAGGGGGTTTGCTTGATTTGACCTGTTATTTCCTCTTTTTGTTTGCCTTCAAACATGGTCTCCATCACTTCAGTCATGCATTATTTTATACTTCAGTTATTATCCAGTGGAATGTCCTTACCTACTGGCCTAGTTAAATCAAAGTGGTTACTTTTTTTTGGCTGGGCAGTGTAATTTTACTTTCTGTTTTTTGGGGGCAGACCACCACTAAGAAAAACATATATTTACACACGTAAGGTCATCATCTTAACAGTTTTGTATGCTCATCCGTGAGCAGAGCATCAAGTTGACATGTCTATTAGGCTACAGCTGAATGCGGTGATTACCATCTTGTTCAGCAAAACGCCTCACAAACGTATTAAGATCAACAGCTTTAGTGCGTTTTGATTCAATGCTGAGTACAGCCGCAGATACCTCATTCCTTCAGTACTTGGGTCGGAATGCTTCTCGTTTTGCGCCGTCCCCCCATTCAAATGAAATCGCCGCCAGGGCCAGGGGAGGGGTTACAAGACGTGCGTCTTGTGCTGCATTCACTTGCACTCGGACATTAGAGACTTTCTGTCATAAATGTCCGATGAGCCACAACTTTTCAGCCAACTGGGGTGGCAGCTGGTAGGTGAAACTAGGCTACTAGCTACAGTACAGATGCAACTAGATGAGCTGTTAACTCTCGCTCTGACTTTCTTTTTTGTAAACTCTCGCTCTGACTCAGACAGGTTGAAAGAGACGAGACACGCATTTTTCCCACCCGCATCCGCGAAGACCCGCCTTACTGTGCCTCTGATTCGCAGACTGTTGGTGGGGGGAAAAAACGCTGACGGGATGCTGAATGTGATTGGACCAATGCGTTGACAGACACACACAGACAGTGTGACAGTCGGACATGCAGAGCGCTGTTTGCAGTGGACATATAGCGGAGAATGTTGACCCATTTCCGGTGAGGGTTGGCCTCCGCCAGGGCTGCGCTTTGTCACCAATCCTGTTTGTAATATACATGGATAGGATTTCGAGGCGTAGTCGGTGGGGAGGGGGTCTGCAGTTCGGTGGACTAAGGATTGCACCACTGCTTTTTGCAGATGATGTGGTTCTAATGGCTTCATCGGTCTGCAACCTTCAGCACTCACTGGATCGGTTTGCAACCGAGTGTGAAGCGGCTTGGATGAGGATCAGCACCTCCAAATCTGAGGCCATGGTTCTCAGAAGGAAACCGATGGACTCTCCACTCCAAGTAGGGAATGAGGCCTTACCCCAAGTGAAGGAGTTCAAGTATCTCGGGGTCTTGTTCTCGAGTGAGAGAACAATGGAGCGTGAGATGGGCTGGAGATTCGGAGCAGCGGGAGCGGTACTGCAGTCGCTTTACCGCACCGTTTTGACGAAAAGAGAGCTGAGCCAGAAGGCAAAGCTCTCTGTCTACCGTTCCTACCCTCACCTATGGTCATGAAGGATGGGTCATGACCGAACGAACGAGATCGTGGATATAAGCGATCTCGTTCTCCGCAGGGTGGCTGGCGTCTCCCTTAGAGATAAGGGGAGAAGTTCAGTCATCCGGGAGGGACTCGGAGTTGAACCGCTCCTCCTTTGCGTCGAAAGGAGCCAGTTGAGGTGGTTCGGGCACCTAGTAAGGATGCCACCTGGGCGCCTCCCTAGGGAGATGTTCCAGGCACGTCCAGCTGGGAAGAGACCAAGGGGTAGACCTAGGATCAGGTGGAGGGATTATATCTCTTTGCTGTTCTGGGAGAGACTTAGGATCCCCCAGTCAGAGCTGGTTGATGTGGCCAGGGAAAGGAAAGTTTGGGGCTCTCTGCTGGAACTGCTACCTCCGCGACCCGACCACGGATAAGCGAGAGAAGATGGATGGATGGATGGATGGATTATCTCAATACTTATAATATTTTATCCCTGGTTCAATCTGGCTTCAGGCCTAATCACTCCACAACAACTGCCCTACTTACATTTTCGAAGGACTTGTACTCTGCTGCAGATGATGGTGAACTCACAGGCGCAATTTATGTTGACTTGACAAAAGCCTTTGATTTCGTTGATCGATATCTGCTCTTGGATAAACTTCACGGCATTGGCTTTTCTAATAATACAGTGTTATGGTTTAACTTGTACCTTCACAATATAAATCAATATGTGGTTGTTAATGGTAAACAGTCTGACCTGTTGATCCAACAAAAGGATGTGCCCCAAGGATCAACTCTAGGCCCACTTCTGTTTTCTGTTTACATAAATGATTTCTCTTCTTGTCTCATTCATTGTCGTACTCACCTTTATGCTGATGACACTGTCATATATACATCCAAATCTGACTTTTCATAAATTCAGATCTCTCTTCAATCGGATTTTAATATCTTACAGGACTGGCTGTCACACAATAAACTACTGCTCAACAAAACAAAATCTTATACCATGGTCTTTGGTACCAGGCAGAAGCTCAAATCTAAACCTAATGGCACTTCTCTGCATAAAGTTGATAGCTTTAAAGTTTAAATATCTTGGTGTATGGCTAGACTCTGAACTTTAATTTAAACTACATATAAATCATGTAATACAAAAAGTAAATTAAGGAATCGGTGTCTTGCACCGCTCTCGCAATTGTTTTACGCTCAGTGTCCGAAAGAGAATTGCTTCTCAACTTATTCTTCCGATTATGGACTATTGTGATGTTGTCTACCAAAATGCACATAAATCAGATCTTTCTCCTCTCAACATAGCCTACAACAGACTATGCAGATTTGTTCTTGGTTGTCCTTTTCGTACACATCACTGCACAATGTATAATCAACTTGAATGGCCTTCATTAAATGTAAGAAGACACACGCATTGGCTTCAGCTGATATTTAAATGCATTTATCTTAACTATCCCCCTTATTTAAAGCAGTATGTTGTACCCTACTCGCCAAATCATCAAGTTAGACACCCTGTCCAGATTTATTTCTCTGTCCCCTCTGCAAAAAAATCTATTGGCAGAAGAGCGTTCATGTTCAAAGCCCCAACAGACTGTAATACTTTACCTGCTGCTATTAGATCTCTTGCATCATTGGGTATGTTTAAACATGCATTATCATCTCACTTTCAACTGGTCTGCATTTGTTATTGATGAAACTGATATTGATGAAACTGATCTGCTCGACTGTCTCTCAAATTGTAATGATTGATAACACAGAGCCTAAATGCCCACAGACTAATCAATCAACAAGACACAGGTGAGGGGGGAGGAGACAACACAGGGCACCAGGTGCACACAATCAGCAGCAACAGACATGGGGAAGTGATATGTCAACTTTACACAATTAACAATTTAACAATGAATGCAACTTAACGTCATGATTAATACACCCTCAACATATTATTTTCACCCTGATTATTCTCAACCGCTGTCATTCTTACAATAGCATAAATACTTTCGGCGCTCACGCTAACTCCCCTATCTTTTCCGGGCACAACGTGACTAAGCTTTATATTGGCTACTTAGCGAGAATCAAGTCAGTGAGCAACAGATACCAAGGATGCTGGCTGATGAAGAAGACGAAGTAAGCTAAGTAGCCAATATAAGACTTAGCAGCACACACACACACACACACACACCAAACATTTCGGAGACAAGACGGAGACGTATCACTTCCGTGTTAAATTCCTGCTATGAACCATGCAATTTCTTATTTATTTTTGTGTTTGTTAATTATGGGGAATGATTATGTTAAGAGGTAGTTAACCTGTTTATGTTTGGGTCGGATTTTTTATGTTGACAATGTGGTTTTGAGGTAATTGCGTCACCTGTTGACGGTAAGCCTGTGGGAGGGGCTATGGGTTCAAAATGGACGGTTTTGGCCCTGGAGGAGGGACTCGGGGGAATGTTGCAGTGAAGGTGAGTGATGGACGGCCTGATGTGGACGTTTATTTTGTTTGTTTAAGTTGTGCTGGTTCGCTATTTTTTTTGTTGCTGCTATAAATAAAGTTTTGGAGCTTAACCCAACCGACTAGGCCAGTGTTTTTGAACGGACAAATAGAGCCCCGTCACATCGGACTTTTGTTGCCGTCAGTTAGGGGGAGAGTAGGGGCTCAGAAAACTGAAATCTGAATTGTTTCATCGTTTTTTCTAAACTCGACGCTAAAGGTCCCCCCCCCCCTTGTGTTGGAAAGTGGCGACAGGGACCCTGACATAACGTCAACATAGGCCGAGTTGGGAGTGAGAATGTGTTGACAGATACCAAGGATGTTGGCTGATGAAGAAGACAAAGTAAGCTAAGTAGCCAATATAAAGCTTAGCAGTAGGCCTACAGATAAATGTGGGCTCACTATTTGGCAAGATGGCTAAGCTTTATATTGGCTACCTAGCGAGAATCAAGTCAGTGAACAACAGATACCAAGGATGTTGGCTGATGAAGAAGATGAAGTGAGCTAAGTAGCCAATATAAGACTTAGCAGTACAGATAGATGTGGGCTCACTATTTGGCAAGATGACTAGCCTTATATTGGCTACTTAGCGAGAATCAACTCAGTGAGCAACAGATACACATTCTCACTCCCAACTCGGCCTATGTTGACGTTATGTCAGGGTCCCTGTCGTCACTTTCCAACGCAAGGGGGCCCTTTAGCGTCGAGTTTCAACTATCAGGGAGTCCCATTGACTTGCATAGAGCTCCCTGAACGTTGGTAATAGACGAGTTGGGATCGCGGCGAAATGCTCTCTGCAGATCCATTCTCACAGCGTTTATCAACCTTTTTCTAACTCAATATCAAGCCACACTTATTGTGTTTACTTCTTTATTTTAATTGAATAATGTCGGACTTTTGTTGCCGTCAGTTAGGGGGAGAGGAGGGGCTCAGAAAACTGAAATCTGTATTGTTTCATCGTTTTTTCTGAACTTTCTCCTGACGTCAACATAGGCCAAGTTGGGAGTGAGAATGTGTTGACAGATACCAAGGATGTTGGCTGATGAAGAACACGAAGTAAGCTAAGTAGCCAATATAAGGCTTAGCAGTACAGATAAATGTGGGCTCAGTATTTGGCAAGATGACTAAGCCTTATATTGGCTACTTAGCGAGAATCAACTAAGTGAGCAACAGATACCAAGGATGCTGGCTGATGAAGAAGATGAAGTATCTAGGTAGCCAAATAAGGCTTAGCAGTACAGATGAATGTGGGCTCACTATCTGGCAAGCAACCGGTCACAGTCGCCCTGTTTATCTCATGTCTTATAAAAGCTTATTAACGATTTATAAAGTGTTCACAACCTAATTAATAAATGAAGTACAAACTATTCGTAAACCCTTTATAAGGGTAGTCTTATTGTAAAGTGGTACCGGAGATTCAAATGCAAGATAATCCAACGTAACAGCAACCTGACCACAAATGATCGGTCGCCTGTGCAGCAGTTTTTGGGTAAAAAACTAGGGATTTTGTAGGAACTTGACATCATAAAATATCTTTACTGCCTTTTTGAATATGTCAGTAAACTATGAGTTACTGAGTTACAACACAGCTTGTTTTACAGCCTCTTGTTGCGGTGTGTAAAGGCCTTACAAAACAGAAACTGTACTTCAAACCAGTATCATCAACAAAAAGACACCATGCTCTGTTTGAGTTTTTCCACTTTATTATATATAATATATTATTCCGCAGAATATGTATTATTTCTTTATTATATGAGTTGAAGCATTTCATATTTATATATTTTCATATGACCAAGGCACACATACATTTACCATTATTTACAGTTCAGTCATTTGTGGCAGATAAATTGTGATGTTCAGATTAAGCAGGCTCGACTTTGGAGACTTCTGTGACTGACGTACTTGATGACGACTCCTCATCATCACCTCCTCCACCCATCCCAAGCATCTTCATCATGCATGTCCGGAACTGAGAAACATCAAAGGAAATCCACATTTAAAAAAAGAAAAACACCACAACACTCTCTTACATTTTGGCTATAATTTCAATAAGACAGATGCATCAAACTAACCTGGTTGTTGAGCAGAACATAGATGACCGGGTTGTAGATTGTCGAGTATTTAGAAAAGACAGAAGGTACAGAAGCTAATCTCAGGTCGAAGCTTTGCCCACGGTTGTTCACAACCCAGAGGGCAAAGGAGGCGTAAGGCAACCAGCACACCAGGAAGCCAAACACCATGATGACCACCATCCTGGTCACCTCCCGCTCGGCCTTCTGGATGGAGGCAGACTCTGCCTGGGCCTTCACTGCCTGGTGAGGAAAATAAGTGACTGTCATGTCTTCTGAGCTCTTTATGTTTAGTGATCCTTGCACCAGATATCACACAGGAGATCAAATCAAATCAAATCAAGTTTTATTTATATAGCACATTTATAAGCGATTTTTGGTCGAGCCAAAGTGCTGTACATATAATGAAAATAGCCTACAGTAGGGACACTTTACAGCAAATACAACAGCACAGATTGTTCAGAATATCAATATGAGAAAAACGACACCCTCTGTCCTTAGACCCTCACATCGTACAAGGAAAAACTTCCAGAGAAAACCCACAGTTTAAAGGGGAAAAAATGGGAGAAACCTCAGGGAGAGCAACAGAGGAGGGATCCCTCTCCCAGGACGGACAGACGTGCAAGAAATGCGCAAGATGCAGTTATAACGAAATGATCATTTGTATAGAAACTAATCACCCTTGAATGAAGGTGAACAAAGAATCAAGACCATCAAAACGTTATTGAATCGTAGTAAATCGGGGCCGAGTTTGTTCTAATAACAAAACAGGTTCTGTGTATTAGATTAGATTAGGTAATAGTTTAGCAAAATATTGAATGTAGGAAAAGTAGTGAGACTACCACCTAGATAAATGAGACTCGGATTATATTGCACAAGTTAATTGATATTTGTAAACTGATATTCTCATTTAAGCGCTTTCACTGTTTAGTTAAATTCCTCAACTTTTCTCAGTTTTTGGAGTTCACCATGGAGGCATTGGAAAAAACAAGAATTCAAGCCATCATGGGAAGAATGAAGTTCCTGAGCAGGCTGAGGAACGTGATGTTTTTCGTCTCCAGAGGGATGGGGATCCAGAAATCCTCCGGAAGCTCCACGTCACGGCCGTGCTTCATGTTTCCCTGAAGGTTAAAAAGAAAAGTCAAAAATACCTTTAATGTGAAGGTCAGGTCACCGTCTACAGCACTATGACTATAGCAATCCAGCAGTGTTGACTGGGAAGTAATTTATAGTGTTGCATAACATAAATTAACAAATTAAATGATTGAATAATGAACACCGGACTTTGGACAATGGGATTAGAGGACTACAACAAAAAAGAAAAAACACCGCATCATTCACAGTAACGCACAGTGTATATAATAGTGGCCAAAACCCAATTAAACAATTCCCGGACATAATCAACGGTATCCTGCTCTTATCTTGGCACTTTCTTAGAACAACAGCAGTCCTATACAGTTAATTAGGACACAGAGGTAAAGATGTACTGACCTAGACATTTGCATCCATCAGTAAACATTTAAGTTTCATTAAGTTACCTCCGCGACCAGCTGGTGCAATTGTACCTTTTGTTTTTTAAACTGTTAATCTTCTAATCACATACAGTCTGTCCTGAATGTTATCGTCATTCTGATTGCGTAAGCACGGATGATCTGTCCCTGGAGGAGATCATCAAAGGCTTACCCCATTGTTAACATCTTCTTTTATAGAGCCTTCTATAAAATGATGCACTTCCTCTACAGTTTCAAACATACAGTATGTTAGGTGCCAAATACCATCTTACTTTGCATTACGAACAGCCAACCAGGTTTCTGCAAAAGCAAATGTGCATCAAGTATCTAAATTAGATCGATAATGCAAAAAGTGCACAGGGAATTATGCAAATTGCCTCCTTTATTTTTGAAAGATGGCAGTAATAAAATAAGATTAACCCTTATTGATCACCGTAGGGAAATTCAGGTGTCTTAGTAGACACAGCAACAAGGATACAAAACAGGACAGATATGAATTCACACATGATAATAATTATTATTTTTATAGAAAGAAAGAAATGTAAGAATAAAATGTACAAAAAAGGTGAGATTAATAGGTGGTTAAATAGTTAAATATGGTTAAAGTTAATAGTTAAAGGTGTTACAGCTTTGTATACGTGTGGGTAATAAAGGACTGGCATGGAAGGCTGCAGAGAAATTAGGATTATAATATTCTAAAACAATAATCCATGAATATCATCAATATATTGCCATTTGTAATGCATATCTATTTCATATCAGTGTCAATCTAAGCATCTTTTCGGTAGTAATTGTTGATATGACATTTATGAGGTAGCCCTGTATAAAGGTTGTGAATACAAACTTGCTCAGTCTGTAGGGATTTGGCTTTTATTTGTTATACTAGTCAAGAAAACTCTCCTGGTGAATTGTATTCAAATTCCAACAACATTTACCCCTCCCTCATCAACCTTGAAGTTTAGCCTCACGTAGGGTGGTCCTAAAAATTGAAAGTCGGAAAGTCTAAGCTCCAACCCCCAGAATGCATTCTATTAGTCAAGAAAACTCTCCTGGTGAATTTTTTTCTCAAACTGAAAACATTTACCCCTCCCTCATCGACCTGGGCGGCCACACCAGCAGCCACGCATGCTGCAACTGAGGCTACACTTCAAAGTTGATAATCATTTCCAATGATTTAGGGTAGAAGACTGTTCAACGGTCAATAATAACTCTTTTAATGGAAAATGTTTATGGATTTCCAAATTAGTTTTCTGTAGAAAGATTGTCTATTATTATTGTTATTATTTGTATTATCTTAACAGTTTCTACTTTATAAACCTGTATGCCTTTTTTAAATATATATGAATGAATGACAATAGGTAAATAGATTGGCTATGTGTGTGGTCTCTCATTAGGAGGGCACGTCATTAGATTAGATCTGAGCCGCTGCATTAGGGCTCACCTTGACGCTTGGCACACGAGAAATCATGAACAGCATGTTATCAAAGAGTGACATATTTTATTGTATTTCTTTATTTAACCTGGATATACCCAGGGGGAAGTCTCATTGAGCTATTTTACAAGAAAGTCCTGGCCAAGATAGACATCAGCGAGGTTACAGACAAAACATTAAGAAATATATATATATATATATACCATCATACAAAGCATCTACATATAGATTTGCCCGCTTCTCTGTCATTAAGAGGCACCTTAATGTATCGAACTACATGTTATGTTTGAGATATTGTGTACTTTGTGTGAGTATCACATAAAGCAGTGCAAAAACAGATAACATGTGTGTTAGGTGGGTGTTAACAGGTGCCAGGACTGGCTGCACTCTTAACTAATGCAATGTTAAAGTAGACACCTCTTAATTCGTTGATTGACCTTTTCAGGGTTTTTTTTTTTTAAATAGACAAGAAAAAGAAAATTCTGCAAAAATTCCCACGGTTACGCCCATGCACATTCAGGTGATTTTGATTGACAGGTGATTAGAGGTCATCTCAGGTTTTGTGGGCGTCTACAGACTGTGTTTCAGTGACATCTCACCAACTCTCCCGTTAGCTTTGCTGCTTCTATAACAAGATATACAGATTCTTACTGCACATGAAGTTTGGTGAACACAGATTTATATCACAGGATATCACAGATGCCCTTGAACACAACAAATATGCAGTAGGGATT
>CALSBZ010046870.1:2549113-2568751 GCA_943591055.1 Gobionotothen gibberifrons | reverse complement strand
TTGGTTTATGTACTAGTAATTACAAGAGAGTTGTAATAGTAAGGTTTTTCACAGCCTTGTTTAGACAATAACAAACCTTGGTCATAGTTTAAATGGATTGATATGAGTAAGCCACAACTGAATCATCATTGTGTTTTATTTTCTAGCAACAAACCAGTGGTTTATCCCAGCGGTCCGTGGTGATATTCCCCCCGGCTGTGCTGCATATGGTTTTGTATGTGATGGCACACGATTGCTGGTGTTTGGTGGAATGGTGGAGTATGGAAAGTACAGCAACGATCTCTATGAACTTCAGGTAATCTATCTATCTATACAAATGTATCTCCATGTTTCTATTAAATGTGTGCATTAGGATAATGCAATGTTTCTAAATTAAGTGGTAAAAAGTTATAGTTTCATTATTATGGGATAATTTATTTTACTTAAGCACAGTAACAGCCGAACAAAGTAAATCTATCTTTTTAAGTTGTACGTTTTGTGGCTGTGGATATTTATGGATTGCATTCAGTTTAGTAAATTACATTTTATGGTAGGCCATTGAGCCCTTATCCTGATTTATCAAATTCAAACTGGGTGTTGTTAATAGTTTTTTGGGTCCCATTGAGTCTTTTATTTCACACTGTGCACTCCAGATAATGACATTGAATTGCTAATGCAGTGCAAATGTTTGCAAAAAAAATTATAGATTCTTAGATGCATCGTGATTTCCTTTTTTTCCCTCAAAACATTTTGAATGGATTTAGAAAACTTGTTAATCAAAATGCAGTGGGTTCACCAAGCTCCATCAACTGAGTCAAAAGATAACCAATCTGAAGCTGCTTTTTAAAGCTTTGGGGAAATCATGTTTTGACAGGGGAGGGGCGACCTAAAGAAGTAAATGTGTGTTTATTAAACGTGACGCTAATCAGAAGCTAGTTGTTCTGCCAGTGCAACGTGCCACAATGCGTCTTTATTGTCCTCCTGTCAAAAACGTCACTTTGTGCATACTGCAGAAGTTTACACTTTAAATATTCTCTGTTTTTGGTTTTGACATAAAGTAGGTATGCCCCTATCAAGTTGTCAACAAGAGTCAGGATGGATTATGAGCAACTTGGAAGTGGACTGTACAATTATTACATTAAAATAGGAATTAATAAATAAATGCAACATTTAATAAGATTAGGTTTCAGGTTAAGTCTTAGTTTTGACAGAACCATTTTTATCATATTCTCAGAAAAGGAAAGATGGTCAGCTTGTGTTTGTAACTGCTTCTGCTATGATCTTTTCAATTGCTTAATGTTGTTATGAACATTGTTTTTCACAACAGGCCAGCAGATGGGAATGGAAAAAGTTGAAAGCGAAAAACCCGAAGAATGGCCCCCCTCCTTGTCCTCGTCTGGGCCACAGTTTTTCCCTGGTTGGCAATAAATGCTACCTGTTTGGTGGACTTGCCAATGACAGCGAGGACCCAAAAAACAACATTCCCAGGTACAGATGTTGTTTTCCAGCAGGCTTTTTTCCCTGCACACGATGCTTGATATTTTACTTCCACAAGCAACATAAGCGTAACTTGTGTCTGTTTTTTTTCTTCCTCAGATACCTAAATGATCTGTACACACTTGAGCTGCGTGCGGGATCCAGTGTGGTTGGATGGGATATTCCGATCACATACGGAGTCCTGCCTCCTCCGCGTGAGAGCCACACTGCTGTGGTTTACACAGAAAAGACGAGCAGGAAATCTCGCCTGATAATCTACGGAGGCATGAGTGGTTGTCGCCTTGGAGATCTGTGGACACTTGATATCGGTAGGTTTGTAAATGTGTGAATAGAAAAATGACAGCAAAAACATGCCGGTGCCACTCGGAGAGTGTGCTGCAATTTAAAGTCGAACAGAGGCCATACTTTAGAGAGGATAAACAGTTGAATGTTTGGCAAGGAGAATTACCCGTAGCTGCGGTTAACTGGTTGCATTTAAAAACACGCCTTTCACACTGCCTTTTATATAATATCCTACTGCTCATCATTGTCTTCAGATACCTTGACATGGAACAAACCATCAGTAAACGGGACAGCACCGCTACCCAGAAGTCTTCACTCTGCCACCACCATCACAAACAAGTGAGAATACTGCTGGACCTTAGCAATAACATTGAACATTTTCTTCGATCCTGTTTGAGTTCCCAGAAGAACAGAATATGCTTTTTGGGAGCTGCATCTCACTGATTTGATTTTGTTTTTTGCAGGATGTATGTTTTTGGAGGATGGGTTCCATTGGTAATGGATGACGTTAAAGTGGCCACACACGAGAAGGAGTGGAAGTGCACAAACACTCTCGCCTGCCTAAATCTAGGTTTGTATACCTATAACCTGTGTATTTATAAAAAAGTATATTTTGAGTGTATGGGGCTTCACTAATCTTTATGTGTGTGTCTGCAGACTCCAATTGTTGGGAGACCGTGTTGATGGATACTCTTGAAGACAACATCCCTAGGGCCCGTGCCGGCCACTGTGCCGTGGCCATCAATTCCCGACTCTACGTCTGGAGTGGCCGCGACGGTTATCGCAAAGCTTGGAACAACCAAGTCTGTTGTAAAGACCTCTGGTACCTGGAAACAGGTATGTGTGCTGTAACATAGTTTATACTAAGAGGCACTTCCTCGGCTCAGGTAGTGAAAGTATCATTGTTGTTAAACCTCTCTTCCTCCACAGAGCGGCCACATGCTCCTGCCAGGGTGCAGCTAGTCCGTGCCAACACAAACTCTCTCGAGGTCAGCTGGGGCGCCGTCTCAACCGCTGACACCTACTTACTGCAGCTGCAGAAGTACGACATCCCAGCAACTCCAGCTACAGCCTCTGCAGCTATGATTGCCAGCCCCGTGCAACCTCTGAACTCTCCGAAGGGCCCCGCACTGGCTGTTGCAGCTCCTTCTGCTCAGAATCTCCCCCAGACAGGTACTTCACTAGTGACCAACAATTCCATGTTTCAAACTCAGCCATGTTCACTGTCTTTGCCACACCAACAAGTGCAAAGAAGTCTAATCATCCGTCCCCTTGTGTTTCAGCCATCTTGAAGGTTGCCGCTCAACAGTCTGGCACTGGCACATCTATTGTCACAGTCCGCCCCAGCCAGCCCGGGAAATCCCCCATCACTCTGACATCCCTCCCGCCGGGTGTAAGGATGGTCATGCCTGCCCAGACCACCCAAGGATCGGTAAGAACAATTTCCCCTGTATTTTATCTTGAAATATATCATCCTTAATGAAGAAATGTGTCCAAACATGTTGTATCGTCTTTTTTTTCAGCCAATTGGAAGTAGCCCTCAGATGAGTGGCATGGCAGCTTTAGCTGCTGCAGCTGCAGCAACACAGAAGATCCCGCCCTCTGGTGGCTCTCTCCTCAATGTTCCTATCGGGACCACCATTCTCAAAACTGTAGCCATGTCCCCTGGCACAATGAAAATGGCTTCTCCACTCATGGTAAAGTCCTCACTAAATGGTCCAACATTAAGTGCATTCTGTCCGTCACGGATCAGTTCTCATAAGTATTTTTGTTCTTGTAGGTCAGTAACCCAGCCACCCGGATGCTGAAGACCGCTGCAGCCCAGGTGGGAACAGCTACTGGTTCCTCTCCCACCAACACCAGACCCATCATCACTGTGCATAAGTCTGGAGCAGTCACTGTGGCCCAGCAGGCCCAGGTGGTTACTACAGTGGTGGGAGGAGTTACCAAGACCATCACCCTGGTCAAAAGTCCCCTCACCATGGGCGGCAGTGGCACTCTGGTAAGATAGCTTTTTATTTTTCACAATGCAATACTGGAACATCATCCACGCTGTGAATCATGTGTTCTGTAAATTGCCTCTTCACACTTTTATTTGTTGGGGAGTGAGTGAAGTCCGTCCTACAGTGACTTAGTGTTGCACGGTGTACCGATACTTGAAAGGTACCGCGATACCCTGCCGTTAAAAACGTTACGATTCCTCCGTTTCATTGGTATCTGTAATTTAAGAATGACGGGGAAAAGTACTCCGGTGAGCCGTGTGTGTTCAGCGCTCTGCTTCCACTCCCTGCACTGCAGCCGTGCCTGCAGTCCCTCCCCTCTCAAGCACGCTCTACGTGCCTCCCCTCTCTCGTGTACGCGCTAGCTGCCAGAGCATGTGAGAAAAGGAGAAGCATGGCTGCAAGTGGGAGTGCAACTGCCGCTGCGCCTCGGCTTGTTGACAAAAAAGATGCCAGAAGCGAAAAACTAAAAAGTTGTTTGAGATAATGCTTAATTTTTATTTAATACGAATTCTTGCCATTCATTTTATTTATTGTTCTCATTGTTTAAAAGTTTGTGTTATGGTGTGAAATAAAGCACAATAATTACCGTACTTTCCGGACTATAAGCCGCTACTTTTTTCCCACGCTTTGAACATCGCGGCTTACACTACAGCTTCAAAAAAAGCTTGGAGCTGGGCGTGTCTGAAGCTTGGGGATTTTATTCGAGCCCCGCAACCAACAACCAATCACATGAATGTCCCGCCCCGTTTACGTAGTGTTAACATAGCTAGCAAGCTATGCTTGGATATACTGGATATAAAATCCCCAAACAGGCGAAAGCCTACCAGTTTCACCCACTGTCTCTGCCACCTCCCCCCATGCCTGGTTCCTCCGGTTGTATCCCGGTAAGTTAATAGGGACTGGTCATACAAAACCGGGTGATTTGCTACGGCGATAATTAGTTTATCCTCCATCTGTTTTTGAAATATAGAAATGAACGGCGGGATATCTCTCCCAGCTTAGACGCGGTTTGATTGGCTAGGACTTGAGCTGTCAGATTTTCAGAAACGGGATTTGATTGGCTGGCGCTGGCTTCTCCGGCGACCCGGAGACGCCGGAGAAGTTCAGCCACGCTACCCACAATTGGTGACCGACCAGTGGGTGCGGCTTATATTCAGGTGCGCTTAATAGTCCGGAATTTACGGTACATTTAAGACCGTTTCCCTTTTTTTTAAGAAGAGTATCGAAAAATAATCGGAATCGCAATTCTTGACTTGGTATCGAAACCAAAATGTTGGTATCGTGACAACACTACAGTGACTACCGTAATTTCCGGACTATTAAGCGCACCTGAATATAAGCCGCACCCACTGAATACAAAAAAAAAACGTATTTTGTACATAAATAAGCCGCACATGTCTATAAGCCGCAGGTGCACCTGTGAGACCCGGGGAGAGTCTCCTGTCAGGAGAGAATGAATGTGGAAGAGCGGGACGGTCGGTCACCAACCGGAGCGGCTTTAAACCGTGGCCGGTGCTCGTGCTGTCAGTCCTGGGCTCCGCTGTGGGCTGTGTGTGCGCTCTCTATACCCCATACTCAAAAGGCAAGAGCGTGTGCCTGTGGACAGAGGTGTGTCTCGCGCACACAATGATGTGCAAACTGCTACTTTTACATACAGTTTTCTCGGCCGTCTGCTCTCTGTGTGTTGACCCAGTCTTCGAGCTCATTTTCTAGTATCACGCTGCTGTTTCTAACGGAAAAATCCATAAATTAGCCGCGTCATTGTATAAGCCGCGATGTTCAAAGCGTGGGAAAAAAGTAGCGCCTTATAGTCCGGAAATTACGGTAAGTCATTGGGAAGCATAGTGTTAGCGATCTGCACGATCTATGTTCAGTTATAGTTGTAATGATTTGTTGAGCCAAAACTGAAGTCCCTGTGCAATTCATGTTTTCACATGAATAATGACTTGGGCTTTCCTCCTTTTGTGTGCAGATCTCCAACCTTGGCAAGATGATGTCTGTGGTACAAACCAAGCCAGTGCAAACATCTATCACAGGCCAGGCTTCCAATAACCCTCTCACACAGCTCCTTCAGGTCAGATATGTGCACACAATCAGGAAAACACACAGGAGGTAGAACTCCTTAAAACTCCTGAGACAACACCAGATGTCCTTCTCCACATTGATCCTCATAACATGCGCCTCTCTCTCTCTCTCCTCAGTCAAAGGGTCCCCTCCCAGCCGGCACCATCCTTAAGCTGGTGACCTCCGCAGATGGTAAGCCCACAACCATCATCACAACCTCCCAGGCAGGAGGCGCTGGACACAAGCCCACGATCCTCAACATCAGCGGGGTCTCTCCTAACACCACTAAGCAGGGCACCACCATCATTAAGACCATCCCCATGTCTGCAATCATGAGCCAGTCTGGAGCTGGAGGTCTAAACTCACGCAAGTTTGATTTTCAGTTACTACATATCACAACAGAGAACAGAAATTCAAAAATTAGAGTTTGAACCAAGTCAACGCCTGGATAAAGAAAAGTAATGATGGTGTTGTCTTACGTTTTTTACACATTGTTTCTGCAATTGCCATAACCTTTTGAAACAAACATCTGAATTAACAACTGTGGGTTTTCTCCGGAAGTTTTTCCTTGTACGATGTGAGGGTCTAAGGACAGAGGGTGTAGTTTTTCTCATACTGATATTCTGAACAATCTGTGCTGTTGTATTTGCTGCAAAGTGTCTCTACTGTAGGCTATTTTTATTATATGTACAGCACTTTGGCTCGATCAAAAATCATTTATAAATGTGCTATATAAATAAAACTTGATTTGATTTGCCGGTGTCAATTAGCTAACTTAGTTTGTTGTGTGTCTTAGATGAAAATGTACTTACAAGCATGCTTTCATCCCTTCAGGTGTGACAAGCAGTGGAGGCATGAAGACGCCAATCACGATCCTCACCACCAAAGTGATGAGTACAGGAACTCCCAGTAAATTCATCACTACAGTGCCCAAACTCGCCACTGCCGGACAACAGGGACTCACACAGGTACACTGACTGATTGAGCAGTTATCTCTATATAGATTAACTTCTGCTCGTGTATGTTGCACGTGAGGTGACTAATCCTGAACTGTGTGTCTTTAGGTCGTCCTGAAGGGTGCTCATGGACAACCTGGCACTATCCTGCGCACTGTGCCTATGAGCACAGTCGGTGGTGTTCGACTTGTGACACCAGTGACCATGTCTTCTGTTAAGCCCAATGTGACCACTCTGGTTGTCAATAGGACGACAGGTAAGAATACTTTGTTCTTGTACAAAAGAAAAATTCAATTTATTCTCGGAAAGAACAGAATAGAAAGCCTTTATTGTCATTGTGCAAAAATATATAATGAGATTTTTGGAGTGCAACCCTGTCACAGTGTGCCTTAGACACAAACAGACAAGCATAAAACCCCCCAGTAGGGCAGACAAAGGTAAACCGTCATACAGGGGGGGTACATCCTCAAGGACAATGGCATCAAAAGCTATGAAGTGCATTAAAAATCATTACATTACATCTGCGGGCTTTTCAAAAGTATTACAAGTTGATAAATCAATTTAGCGAAAATGAAGGCTATTAAAAAGTATTAAACGGCATTTTCCAAGGTATTAAATGTTGTAGCTTGTTTCCAATAAGTATATACATGGTCCAAAGAGGTTGTGTTCTACAGTCTGCCTGAATGTAATCATTGCGTAGGTGTGTAGTGTGATTCTGTGTAGTTTATTTATGGCATCCCGTTGGGTTTGACGTCATCTGAACAGGACATCGCACGCTCACTGCTTGATAGCGCGCGCGCAGGTCCGTTTACGCCGGTTGCTAAGCAACATCGTTATGGGGAAATGCAAGTCTGCGTCCAAATGGTTGGAAGATAAGGAGGAAGGACAATCAATACTGAATATAGTCAATGTGAGGTAAAGTGTGTCGCTAAGGTAACCGGTTAGAACTCAAAGTGGCCATGAGATCTTAAAATGTACGGAAAGGGTCTTAAAAGGAATTACATTTGACTTCAGGATTCCTGCATAGACCCTGTTATAAAGTGCATACGACTTAGGTATTTAAAAGAGTATTGTACTTAGGACTGTAGCCTTGTGGGCCGGGGGTAGAAACCGTTTTTGCGTCTGTTTGTCTGTGTTTTAAAGCTCCTGTCTCTCCTAAAATAAGGCAGGAGAGATCACATGCCTAATAAAAACCACTTGTTTTCCTTCCAGGTGTCACCACTTATGGGACAGTCACCGGTACCGTCTCCTCCAGCCTGGCAGGAGCCGCTGCAGACAGCTCCAACGCCTCTCTGGTTACCCCCATCACCACACTGGGAACCATCGCCACCCTGTCCAGCCAGGTCATCAGCCCGGCGTCCATAACTGTGTCAGCGGCTCAGACCAGCATGACCTCTGCCACCACCCTCTCTTCCTCCACCATGACAGTGCAGGTAAGAATCTGCACCGGTCTGTTTTTAGAAATGTTGCATTTGGCAAATATTGAGCTGCGATTTGGATATCGCAATAGTCCAACATTTCAATTAATATTGCCGCCCTTGTAACTATATTGGAATACAAAATAACTGAAGGTTAGGGAGTTTATGCTTTTTCATAACTAGAAAATTACTAACAAAGTTACTGCTACAAAAACATTAAGATAATAGTTAATAACAGGGTTCCTACGGTCATTACAAACCTGGAAAAGTCATGGAAATTCAAAATGCAAATTCCAGGCCCTGGGAAGGTTTTGGAAAACAATATTTTTCCCAAAGTTTGGGAAAAGTCATGGAAATGTAACTAAAGTTGCTTCAAATATAATTTATATTTTATCTAATCGCCGAAATAGTAATAATATAATGATAATAAATACTGTATCGTTTAGTAAGGAAACGTAAAATGGCATTTCACTGACGAGGTATTTTGCTGGTGAGAGATTTGAGTTGCTTTAGCGTGTAGAAGCTAGTAAGCCTGCTATTGGATTTGTTTTAGATAGGCACAACATTTTTCATATGCAGACCTTATTTTCCTGTTCCATGTTAAAATAAACCATTTTCAGTGGTACCTGAGAAAGAGACATTTTCTTGGTCATGGCAAATTAGGTAAAGGTCATGGAGAAGTCATGGAAAATCATTGGTGAAAGAGTGTATGAACCCTGTAATAATAATTTCCTTTTTGAGTATGAAACTTGCTGTGGGACTCTTAGAGCTTATCTTTACTGTCTCTTCGGCCCAGAACCAGCCCACCCAGGTGACTCTGATCACAACTCCCAGCGGTGTAGAAGCTCAGCCAGTGCAGGACTTACCAGTGTCCATCCTGGCTTCACCCACCTCCGAGCAGCCCAGCTCCTCTGAAGCCGGAGCGTCTGGCGATGGCTCTGGCACCGTGTGCTCCAACCCGCCCTGCGAGACCCACGAGACCGGCACCACCAACACGGCCACCACCGCCTCCGCTGCGATGGGAGCGGGACAAGTGTGCTCCAACCCGCCCTGCGAGACGCACGAAACGGGCACAACAAACACAGCCACAACGGCTTCATCAAACATGTCGACGCCACGCATGTGCTCCAACCCGCCGTGCGAGACCCACGAAACCGGGACGACCAACACGGCCACCACGGCGTCCAGCAGCATGGGGGGAGTCCAGAAGGTTTGCTCCAACCCGCCCTGCGAGACCCACGTGACGGGTACCACCAACACATCCACCCAGTCCTCCTCCAACATGAGCACGGGCCAGGCGAGCTCCAGCGCGCAGAGGGTGTGCTCCAACCCGCCCTGCGAGACCCACGTGACGGGTACCACCAACACATCCACCCAGTCCTCCTCCAACATGAGCACGGGCCAGGCGAGCTCCAGCGCGCAGAGGGTGTGCTCCAACCCGCCCTGCGAAACACACGAGACCGGGACCACCAACACCCCGTCCACAGCCACCTCCAGCATGGGCGGAGACCAGAGCAGTGCGGAAGGAGGCCCGGTCCAGAGAGTGTGCTCCAACCCGCCCTGCGAAACACACGAGACTGGCACCACCAACACAGCCACCACAGCCACCTGCACCATGGAGACAGGCGAAGGTACGGGCACACCCACACATATGGTTATGGAATAGATGTCATGTTTTTGTATTGGTATGAAGTCAAGCTTACATTATGTTTGTGTGTCTCCGAGCAGGCCAGCAGACGGAGGAGGGAGCAGAAAGTACCACCAGCACGGAAGTGGACCCCACCACTGCAGCAACAAGCACTGTCACCACCACCACCACCACCACCATCCAGGGCAGGGCCATCACTACTGTCACTCAGTCCACACCCGCTCCCGGACCCTCTGTGCCCGTAAGAAATGCTCTTTTCTATTAGGGGTGATGCAATCAAGGCATTCAAAAGTATAACCTTGGACTTTGAGAAACTGTCTTGGACATCTTTCCAACATTTTGTTTTCTGACATGTTATACACTAAACCAGTGCTTCTCAAACTTTTTTCAGTAATGTACATTTTTGAACGAAAAAGCCTATAAATAATTACAATATAGTGATGTTCCCTCAGTGTGTGATTTATTAACTCCTTCATGCATGAATTACAACAAACTAAGGATATTTTCATCTTCATGCATGAAAAAAAATAACATAACATTTTTATAAAACAGATTTTTCCAAGGAGTTTTTCAACTGAAGTAATATCTGTTTAACAAACCAATGAACAAAATGATATATTGTGAACAACTATAAAATACAATACACACATTTTACATATTTATATGAGGACCCCCTTGGTGGCTCTAGGAATATTTGATATAAAATTGTGTTTTCTATTTAATTTATTGTACTAAGATTATTTTTTTAATCATGCATGGTATTTTTCAAATTAACCTTTTATTTTTATTTTTTTATCTCGCGTACCCCCTGCAGTACCCCAATGTACCCCCAGGGGTCCGCGTACCCCCATTTGAGAATCACTAAACTATTCATCAAGAGAGAAACTTCTAAAAAGTATTTTTTTCCGCTTTGTGACTAATCTTGGTTTGTTCTTTTGTTTCTCTTCAGTCGATCTCATCCATCTCAGCCGGCTCCCCAGAGGAGCCCATGCAGACGGATGAGACCGCATCAGCAGAAGCTGCTGGAGAAGGAGCGTCTGCTATGGAGACACAAGCCGAGGTAAATGTAGTGTAATAATCACCATTCTCTGTTGAAGTGCATGCTTTCAAAGATGTATTATGTTTTACCTATAATCTGTTCTCTCAGGGTGAAGCAGCCGCAGCTACAGCCTTGAATCTGCCCTCGGAGCTGATGGCCGAGGCTCAGGGCGCCACGCTGATGGTGACGGGGCTGTCGGAGGAGGAGCTGGCTGTGACTGCAGCTGCAGAGGCCGCTGCTCAGGCAGCTGCGACTGAAGAAGCCCAGGCGCTCGCCATCCAGGCCGTCCTCCAGGCAGCACAGCAAGCCGTAATGAGTAAGTTCAACCGCATTGTCAGATCACTCAACGTTACATTACATTTAGCTGACGCTTTTATCCAAAGCGACTTACACACATTCGACCAGGAAGATACAACCTTGAAGAAAACAGAATCATATAAGTACATCAGGTTTCATAGATCCAACCATTTCAAGTGCTACTCAACTGGCTTTAGATAAGCCAGTCCTTTGTTAGTATATAAGTGCTCTGTTAGTAGTTCTTTGTTAGTAATTCTATTGCTCGAAGTGGAGTCGAAAGAGATGAGTTTTCAGTCTGCGCCGGAAGATGTGTAAGCTATCTGCTGTCCTGATTTCAATGGGGAGCTCATTCCACCATTTGGGGGCCAGGATAGCAAACCCACGTGTTCTTGCTGATGGGAACTTGGGTCCCCCTCGCAGCATATTCATAGATCGAGGGCTGTGTAGGGTAAAGGCATGGAAAGACTTTCTTATACCTCCTAACAAATAACACTGACAAGCTGCTCTAGCTCTGTAACTACGGCAACCTCCCCAATTATTTCAGTTCCTAATGACGTTGTTGTAGTTAAGTTATGTAGTATGATTTCTAAAATATTTCTCTCTCTTTTCAAATGAAGATGAGGCCTCTGGAGAGATCCAGCAGCCCACCACCATCCCCATCATGTTGACCCAGCAGGAGCTGGCGGCGCTGGTCCTGCAGCAGCAGCAGCTGCAGCTGGCGGAGGCTCAAGCCGTGGCGCAGCAGGCCAGCGCGGAGGCCAACCTGCCCACCGAGGGCCTGGCCCCCGCAGACAGCCTCAACGACCCCTCCGTCGAGAGCAACGGACACAATGAGATGGCAGCCGCAGTCACCAGCGCTGTGGCCTCACTGCTGCCACGCGCCACTGCCGAGAGTAAGACTTGTGCTTTTTATCTAAAAGTTACTCAATATGTCTGTTTTTACAGCAAATTGACCTTTTCAGTTCCAGGGTTCTTACGGTCATTAAAAACCTGGAATAGTCATGGAAATTAAAAATGCGAATTCCAGGCCCTGGGAAAGTTTTGGAAAACAATATTTTTCCCAAAGTTTTGGAAATGTCATGGAAATGTAACTAAAGTTGCTTCAAATATAATTTATATTTTATCTAATCGCCGAAATAGTAATTCTATAATGAATGATAAATACTGTATCGTATAGTAATGAAACGTAAAATGGCATTTAACTGACTGGTGAGAGATTTGAGTTGCTTTAGCGTGTAGAAGCTAGTAAGCCTATTTGATTTGTTTTAGATAGGCACAACATGTTTCATATGCAGACCTTATTTTCCTGTTCCTTGTTAAAATAAACCATTTTCAGTGGCACCGCTGAGAGTACATTTTTTGGTCATGGAAACTTAGGTAAAGGTCCTGGAGAAGTCATTGAAAATCATTGGGGAAAAAGTGTATGAACCCTGTTGTTCCCTTTCCCTCCACAGCACTCGCTCCTTCGAGCACATTTGCTCCATCAGTATCGGTGGCAAGTCCAGCCAAGCTGCAAGCAGCAGCCGCCCTGGCAGATGTGGCCAATGGGATCGAGGGATCGGTGAGTTATTGTGCAACATCTGGCCGGTTCAGCTAAGGTCGAAGAGGAGTTATGTAACCTCTGAGTATCTCTGTTATCTTACAGAAACAAGCCCCACAGCCGACCCCGGTGAAGGCTGTCGTAAAGAAAGACAACCAGTGGTTCGATGTTGGAATCGTTAAAGTGACAAATATGGTCGTCACCCACTTCTATATGCCAGGAGATGAGTCTCAGGGAGATGTAAGTATTCCAGGAGGCTGCTTTCCTGCTCAGATGACTGTGTGCTGGGAGCATCTCTAATCTCTGTTGTGTTGTTGCAGGATGACTCTGGCAACATGCCGGACTACAGCCAAATGAAGAAAATGGAGCTGCAGCCTGGCACAGCTTACAAGTTTCGTGTGGCTGGAATCAACGCTTGTGGCCGTGGATCTTTCTCAGAGATATCCGCTTTCAAGACCTGCCTACCAGGCTTCCCAGGGGCTCCTTGCGCCATCAAAATCAGCAAGGTAACCCCCCCCCAGTGAAGCCCTTCCCCTTGTTGTTTTCTCATAACTGCAGCTGCTCTCATGAGTCGTGCTCCCAGGCACTGAGTAGTAATCATTCCTCGTCCCTCTGCAGAGCCCCGATGGTGCCCACCTGACCTGGGAGCCGCCCTCGGTGACGTCGGGGAAGATCATCGAGTACTCTGTGTACCTGGCCATCCAGAGCAACCAGACAGCCGAAGCCAAGGCCTCCACCCCAGCGCAGCTAGCCTTCATGCGCGTGTACTGCGGGCCCAACCCCTCCTGCTTGGTGCAGTCGTCCAGCCTCTCCAACGCCCACATCGACTACACCACCAAGCCCGCTATCATCTTCCGCATCGCCGCCCGTAACGAGAAGGGCTACGGCCCCGCCACCCAAGTCCGATGGCTGCAAGGTGAGCACCATTACAAAAATAACACTGAAATGTAATCAGTTACTTGTGATGTTTGAAAAGAGGCAGCCGCTCTCAATAAAATGTGTCAGAACTTGCATACACTGAATGGCGGAGGACTTATAAAGTGACTCGTTAGAATTTACACCGTTTTTTGTGTCTATTATATTTAATACTGGTGTTCGGACCATTAAGTAGTTACTGTTTGATTATATTAGTTTTGAGTATGTAGTTTTAATGTTTTCTTTCGCTCATATGTTGTATGTATAATACATGGATTCTCTCCAATTCTATAATTGTTATTAAGAAACATTGTTACGGTTTGTTTTTACTGTCTTGGCCACTATTGTGCTCTTTGGGCTTTCCCTCCCTTGTACTGTAGTGTGTTGTATAGGTTTCCGTGCATGTAAATGGTCGGCAACATTAACATTAAAGCATGTAAACATGTCAAAGTAGGAGGTATACAATACTAAAGAAAACTGAAAATAAGCCTAATGGGGCCCCTTTAATGTTCAGATGGCTTATTGGGGTGTCCAATGTCACACATCTCCGGCAGTGGCTCAGTCAGGAGGGGCTTGGACTGGGAGCTGTCGGTTCAAGTCCCCGACCAGACTCTAAATATGTAGTATGGACTGCTACTTGGAGAGGTCCCAGTTCACCTCCTGTCCTGCCGTGGTGCCCTTGAGCAAGGCACCGGACAACCCCCTTCCCCTCTCAATCCCATTGCTCCCCGGGTGCTGTACAATAGCTGCCCACTGCTCCTGGTGCTAGACTCCTGGTGCTAGACTCCTGGTGCTAGACTCCTAGTGCTAGACTCCTGGTGCTAGACTCCTGGTGCTAGACTCCTGGTACTAGACTCCTAGTGCTAGACTCCTGGTGCTAGACTCCTGGTGCTAGACTCCTGGTACTAGACTCCTGGTACTAGACTCCTGGTACTAGACTCCTGGTGCTAGACTCCTGGTACTAGACTCCTGGTACTAGACTCCTGGTGCTAGACTCCTGGTGCTAGACTCCTGGTACTAGACTCCTAGTGCTATACTCCTGGTACTATACTCCTAGTGCTAGACTCCTGGTGCTAGACTCCTGGTACTAGACTCCTAGTGCTAGACTCCTAGTGCTAGACTCCTGGTGCTAGACTCCTGGTGCTAGACTCCTGGTGCTAGACTCCTGGTGCTAGACTCCTAGTGCTAGACTCCTAGTGCTAGACTCCTAGTGCTAGACTCCTGGTACTAGACTCCTAGTGCTAGGATGGGTTACATGCAGAGAACACATGTCACTGTGTGCTGTGTGCTCTGCATGTGTGACCATTAAAGAGGGGTTTCATCCCTCTCAATTCTTATGCCTTGTGATAGTTCATTTATTTTCAACAGTTTTTGTGTATAACTATTATTGGGAAAAAGAGATATTTTAACAAATCGTTCTGCTTTTCTAGAATCCGGCAAAGACGCCGCCTCTGCAAAACCGGCCCCAAAAAGACCAGGCACCTCTCCCGATACGTAAGTACTGTGCATGTTTCACACTGTGCACACGGGCGAGACGTTCACATGCCACTGGAGTATCAAACGTGCAACACTCATTTCTTTTTTTTTCTTCTTTGAATTTGCAGTAAGGCTGCCGGTCCAAAGAAAGCAAGGACGGACCAGTGAGGTCACCCGGAGACCCCTCCCAGTCTTTTGTCCTTTTTTTCCACTCGCTGTCCTTTTTATCAGGAAGACTGACCTTCACCCCTCCTCCTCCTCCTCCTCCTCCTCCTCCACCACCTCATTCTCCATCCTAATCTCATCCTCCACCCTTCAAGTCTCAGACCCAGACAGCAATGGAGGCAGAACAACCGTATGAAGCCGAGATGAAAGTCAACCTGAGAGATGTTTCTGTAGATAAAACCCTCCTTCCTCCTCCTTCTGTTGGTTGTACTATTTTTAGAGCAACACAAACTTAGAAGCACATTATCTTTTTTTTCTGTCACATCCCCCTTCCATCGTTTAACATCTACTTTTTGGCTTGTTTCAGTAGTTGAGAAGCAGTATAGAGAAGCATTTACATCTTTCACAAACTGGGAGCCAGCCTGAGCGCAATGTTACTTTTTTTTTTGTCTTTGTTTTGTGAATCCAAGAGGGGATGTAGAGAGAGACTACACGAAATGATGTACAGTGTTGAGGAAAAAGAAAGAGGCTGTGGAGGCATTAGTTTAGATGAGAGGAAAAATCGGTATGGATACAAATAAAGCACTTGTCCTCAGCGACAGAGGACATAATTTTTCTCCTTTCTTTTTATGCTGAAAACAAAAATTTGCTTCATCGAGAACCAAGTCTGTATTCGCCGACTCCAGTCTCCTGGTAATGTCATCACTGTGCGCTTTTTACCCGACGACGTGGCTGACACTTCTTCTTTCGACGTGGACAAGATGAGATTTGTAGAGAATGAATGACAGACATTGCTATAGGACTGAGACTTGCAGCACACACACACACACACACACACATCTTCCCAAAAAATTAGCAAGCAGCAATGACGCAGAAGATCTTTTGTGTAGTTTATTTTTGTATTTTTTAAGCTTTTTTTTGTTTGTTTCTTTCCTCCTGTGTGTATGTGTATGTCGTGTGCATTTTAAAAAGAAAAAAACATCACTTTTTTTAATTGTTGTTCATCCCCCATAGTTTGTGTTCGTGGGAAGATCGGTGGCTGTGTTGAGGTTGCCACTATATTTTTAAAAGAAATCTTCATTCAGCCGGTTGTATGTTCTTGTTGTTGACAGAAGGTAAATGAACGAGAGAAAGACTTTTGTATTTGTTCCAAGTAGAAGCCATCGAGGTTGTAGGACTGAAGGACACTCTGACGTGGACCCAGGAGAGTTTGTTTACTACTCAATGCTTGTGTTGCTTTGTTTGCCAAACATGTAATCTCACGAAGTATGAGGACAAAACATCAGATCTTTCCCCCCTCCCCCCTTTAATAACCTAAACAATTGTCCCCCGCTCTTTTTTTTTTTTTTTTATAGAATGGCAAATTATATTAGTAGACATATGTTCCCCTTTCCTATTAATGTATGTGAATCCATTTAATCCATTTTAATTTTTTTTTCCACCGCTCTGTATTTCAGACTACAGACTATTTCAGCAAGCTAACTGTGATGTGTAAAACCCGTGTGGAAAATGGGGATGTCTTTTGGGGGGAAAAAAGCTTACATAGCCGGAGTGTACTCACTTGTAAATTAGTTCGTTCATAGAGCAAGAATAAAACAAACAAAAAAAATTCATCATCTTGGCCTTTTATATAATTACCTGTAACAAACTGTTTTTACATGTCGGTCATCTCTCGATTGCCTTTTTGTGTCTTTACTTATAAAAGAAACAAATATATAAATATATATAGTCTCCCTGATGGTTTGCTTCTGTCGAGCTGATTCACTGTGGGAGTCTGAATCACCGCTAGGTTCATTACAACACGGCGGTCTGTACAGGGAGCGTTGCAGGACTGTGTATCGACTTTGTCACGGTAAAAGGCCAGGAAGATCCGAGGTTTTTTTTCTCCAGCCGGCGCCTCGGTCTCTCTCTCGTTTTGTGCTTTTCTCCCAATTTCTTTCTTTCTCAAAAACTCTCTTCATATGCATTCATAATTTGTGTGTGTGTGTCAGTGTGTCTGTTGAACAAAAACTAGACATGCATGCAAAAGCAGTGTATTTTAGTAGTGATGCCTTAAGTTAGACCATAAGCTGAAGGTTCTCAAGATAAAAAAAAAAAACAGAAAAAACATTTACTGAGTTTGTTCCTCTCTCCATGTGGTATACAATGTGTCCTTTTCCTTCCACAGTACCTTTGCTGGGTCACTATTTTTGCACCCTCGTTAGATAGGTCATCATCAGCAGTGCCGAGGTCTCTCTGAACTTTCCCCCGGCCTCTCGGGGACGAGCGCTGACTCAGCACTCACAGGCGTTGCGAGTTTCTCTCGGCTGTTCGCAGGTTATCTGGAAATGTCCTGTATTTTCCAATGTGTGTTTTTTGTACTGTAGGGAGTAATGTATCTTTTATCATCAAAAAATAAACATGTTAAACATATAGAGAGAGAGAGATGTTGTGTCTTTCTTATTTTCTCTATGATTTAAAACAGGGGTGTCAAACTCAAGGCCCGGGGGCCAAATCCGGCCCACCACTTCATTTTATGTGGCCCCACAAGAGCTTGCAAAGAATATAATAAGTTTATAATGTTACGTGCCGCTTTACAGGAGAACGTTGCCCATAAACTACATGTCCCACAATGCATCTCATTTTGTGACATGCGCAATGAAGAGACTTGCAATGATTTGCCCTAGACGTTATTACCCTATCCGATAATAATCCAATGCAGAGGAAATATTGTAAAAATATACATTATTTCATATTTATTATGTATATTTATCTAAGTATATTTATAAAGTCTTAAAGTTATCACCGGCCCTTTGAGTGCAACCATAATTCTAATGTGGCCCGCGATGAAATTGAGTTTGACCCCCCTGATTTAAAAGGAGCGTTGAATCACCTGCTGGAGGCCGCTCCGAGCCGCTGTCAGGAACGGCTTCTCCACATCCAGGTCTGCTTTAGCGCTGCCTTCAAAATACTGTGCTCCGATTTCGCTGCACCACTGCTGGGCCTTTGCGCCAGACACCTGCCAAGAAATGCACATTATTAAAATCAACAACTGGGCAGATGTGAATGTAGGAAAAATACAAAATATGTAATAAAATCTGAAGTCACAATTTGGTTTTTGTATAACATTTTAGGGCTGCAGCTATTTACATTATGGATTATATTATTTTCTACAATAATTGTAATATGGAAAATATATAAAGCCACTAATGAACGATTATCAAAATGGCTTGCCATCATTTGTCTGACGATGGACCATTAAAATGTTTAATGTCATAATGAGAAACTGTAATAATGAATTTTGGACTGATTTGCCTAAGTACAAATATTAAGGTTTGCCATTATTTTGAGGAAGTATTTTGAATTATTATTTCGAGATATTAAGGCAGGATTTTAAGATTGTAATTTAACTTTCTCATGATGATTAATGGAAACATTACTGACTTAAAAAATACTGTTACTCATGTTAACCTTCAGATGACACAAGTTAAATCATAGTATATGCTTCACATCTTCCTGATGCTACAGACCTCCCTGTCGCTCCGGTCGGTCTTGTTGCCCAGCACGATGAAGGGGAAGTGGTCCGGGTCCTGAGGCTCTCCCTGGATCAGAAACTCCTTCCTCCACTCCTCCAGGGCGGAGAAACTGTCTCTGGATGTGACGTCGAACACCAGCAGGCAGCTGTGAGCTCCTCGGTACAGAGGTGTTCCCAGAGACTGAAACCTCTCCGTGCCCGCGGTGTCCCAGATCTGAGGAGGGAACATTTACATCTATTTATTTATTTGTTCTTAAATAATGTTAAAAATCAAAATTGTATGGAAAACTCAAGATCAATATACAAACAATAGTTTGAATTCAATCATGGTGGGAAACTTTAAAAGGGCCCTGCTAGGCTAATATTCAGGTTCATATTTGTATTTAGTTCCCTTTCCTGTAGTGTGTTGTATAGGTTTTTGTGCGTGTAAATGGTCTGCAAAGGCTTTACTCCCTGTGTTCCCTCCAGAGGGAGTTTCTCTCCCACACACTCCCCCCACTGCCTGAAACGCCTCAATTTGACTCCTTTGTTTACTTCTGTATCATAGTGACATCACTGTAACACTCCTTCTATTTGCTAGCGCTCCAACACATTGTACGGGGCGGGACATCTCTAAGCTGTTGACCAATCACAACAGAGCCGGCCAGCTAACCAATCAGAGCAGACTGGGCTCTAGTTTCAGACAGAGGGTGAAAAGAGATGCTGCAGCACAGACAGTATGAGAAAAATAAAGAGCTTTTTGAACATTAAAGCATGGAGACACGTCACAATAGAGACACGACATACAAATATAGCATGAAAGGGCCCCTTTAAAGTGTGATGGATGTTTGCACCTGCAGGTTGAC
>CALSBZ010046870.1:2487179-2534719 GCA_943591055.1 Gobionotothen gibberifrons | reverse complement strand
TCTTGGTTAGAGCCAACATCTCCATTCTCATCTTGGTTAGTGTCAACATCTCCATTCTCAACTTGGTTAGAGCCAACATCTCCATTCTCATCTTGGTTAGTGTCAACATTTCCATTCTCAGTAGGTTTATCTACTGTTTCTGTTTCACTGTCTGAGTCAATGGAAATAGTCTCTGTGCATGTACTGAGTTTTAAGGTACATTTGAGTGTCTCACTCTGCTTGTTTTGGTCTGTGCTTGGAGTACCAGACTTGAGGCCTCCAGATCTCCCCGTGAAGGTGCCAGTAATCGTGCTTTCCACAAACTCCAAGTCATGCTTAACTTTCTTTACAGCGTGCATGTCAAAGCCGAGCAGGACCGACAGCTCCATGGACTCGCAGTGCCTTTCGCACATCCTTCGCTTGCTTGCGAAGTGACTAGCAATGTCAGATTTCCAGAGCCACAGACTTGCAGACAGCGTCTCCTCTTCCCAAGTAGAGAGGTATGGTCGCCGGTTGAAGTAGGCCGTCAGAAAATCTTTCCGGGCCTCGTAAGTCTTGTGCTCGTAGCTTCCAGGATCCAGAGCGAGGCCGTCAAGTATGGACTGATTTCCAACAGTTGTGGAGGAAATATTTGACTCCTTGCTCAGTTTCATCTTCTTGGGGTCGGTTGAGGCCTGAGTTGGTGGCTGCCTCTTGAGGAAGCCAGCCCCGGAGGAGTTGAGCGTCAAGGCGGACTTGAAGCCTTGGCTTGCCTGGTTCCTACCAACAGCTCTGCACTGCACAAGATGCAGCGTGATTGTGGAAGCCACCATGTTACTGGTGTACACACCCAGGCAATGAATGCACTTGTATGTCATCTTTCTTTCAACAGGATGCATTGTTTGGAGCACTTGGTGTCGCTCCCTCAGATGCATGGCTAAAGCCTCGGAGATGGGACCTTTGAGGATGGTGAAACAGAGCGGACACAAAGTCTTCCCGACCTCAGTCTTCTTGTTCAGTCCGGCAACGTTTCGAACAAGTTGTTCACTTTTCTTTTCAATCATTCTCGGATTAGTTAGCTTGGCCAGCTTTGAAACTGTCTGAGCAGACTGATCTAGACCATTACTCGATTCCTTCATGTTGAACGTGAGCACAACAAGCTGTACGTTTATGGACTTATCTTGTTTAATGGTGAGATCAAAAGTTAGAGGTGATGCACCTGGGGGTCCAACAAAGTCATCAGGATGAGCCTGGGCGACGTGTTCAATGATCTTCTCAACATTGTGGAAAGCAGAGTGGCACTGCGGACAGGTGAGCCCGTGGATTAGCATGTGGTTAAGCAGTGTGTCACTGGGCAGATAGCGGTTGCAAAGCAGACACTTGCTGGTGAAGTTGTGGATTTTCATGATGTACTTAGCCAGTGCCCATACTTTCTTTGCCTTGTGTGCATTCTCAAAATGAGCACTGTAGAGGTTTTCAGGAAAAAGCTCATTGCAAACTGTACATATCTTCCACTTCTGTGTCTGCGATGTGTTTACACCAGCATTATTTTCAGCCACAGTGCTATTCCCAGGAAGTGTGATACGCACCTTGCCGGATGCGATGTTGAACTGACTTTTAACAACAGGGGCCATTGGCTTTAAATAGCCAATCACTGATTGTGCCATTGGTTCAATTCTAAGTGTTTGGCCCCTAATGATCACAGGGGGCTTCTGAGAAGCAGCTGGCAAGGATTGAGGCCTGGAGACAAGAACATTAGCATGTCCAATCATAGTTGTTACTTGAGCACCAATGCGCTCGTGGTACTCTATAACATGCTGCACTAAAGATTCATAACTACGAGTGGTAAACGGGCAGCCTTTACAGAGGATGTTGTTGCCATTGACAGAATTAGCACCTTTTTTGACAGATGAATCAGAAACCATACCAAGATATGGTGACACAATATGCTGAAAATGTTCCCTGTAGATGTGCCGTCTCACAACATTGTAAAGAGTGTCCCGGAACGTGCACTTTTTGCAAAAGTACATTGCTTTCTCCACACCATCTCCCTGTCTCACCCTATCAATTTGCACTTTGTTGTTCTTTCCCAGCACAGCTCCCTGTGGGTTCCCATAACTTTGCTGTGCTGCTTTGGGTATGTGGAATATTTTAACATGAGTCTCCAATGTCTTTTTGCTTGCAGTGAATGAGCAGTATGGACAGTTGAGCTGAATTTGACCGTCAAAGATTTTTCTGTGTACATTGCGGAAGTGATTTTTGTAGCCCGAGTAGTACTTGGAGGAAAACGGGCACTCCGTGCAGCAGAATGGCTTCGATCTGTATTCCTATAAAACATAAGGGGAAAAAACAATGGTATTAAGACAAAAATAGTTATTTGTGCATAAGAATGTGAAAAGGCCTTGGACACAGAAATCACTTTTACCTGTGTTTTAGAATATGATGGATCCCATGAGCAGATATTAAGGCAAAGACTGGCCTGTACATATTGCTCATCAGGGCAAAACTCTTTCAATTCCTGTGGAAAGATTTAGGATTGTTATTGTACACAATAAGGATTAGTTCATATTAAATCAGGCACATTTGACTGCATACAATATTTTGTAATTATCAGCCAGACTGGTAGGTTTAGATACACACACTTATAACTATGTTTAAACAAGAATGAAAAAGATAAATAAGCTTTAACTTTAATGCAAATAAAATAGACTCACCTCTGCTGCCTCCTTACAGCACTCTAGTCCAATGTCGCCAAGTGCTCTTTTCACATGTTTCCTAGCTTTCCTGAGCCTTGCAAGGTTATTCACTGGAAGTTGATACATCTCTCCTGAAATCAAATTAACAGCTCATTAGTTTGAGGCAAACTTAAATTGTATTCAAGGGAGGTTACTAGTAGTAATTTAACAAATGTAGTTAAGTAAAAGTAGAATTAATACAGTGCAAAAAATGTACTGTTACAATTAAAAAGCCCTGCAGTAAAAATCTTAAGTAAAAGTACAAATGTATAAAAGTATTGGCATGGTGGAGCTACTTGTAATGCTGGATATTTAAACCTAACATTATATAAATCATAGTTTATTTTTTTGTTTATTATATTTAGTTTTAGCAAGTAATCTGAATCTGGAAAGTAACTAGTAACTATATTTGTCCAAAAAAAAAAAGTGGGGTAAAAAGTACAATATTCTAATTGTAGTGGAGTAGATTACATTAGATTCAACTTTATTGTCATTTCAATGAGTACAAAGAAATGCAGTTTGCATCCAACCAGAAAGTGCAAAGAGTGGTAAAGTGCATGAGTTTCCAATGAATTCACATAACAGAACAATGCTGTAGTAATGTAAATAATGTATAAATAATGTATAAATAAATATATTTGTATCAGAAGCAGATTTAGAAGCATATACGTATACGGTGCAGGGTTTATGCGTAGTTACATTCCTATGTAATACATAGTAAATACAGATGTTATACATAGTATAAAGACATCGTTAATGAGTCACAAGGAGTGAAATGTCCCTGATTTGATGCGTTATTTATTATGTAATCAGAGTTACACCACATGTTGTTAGCTTTCTGTGCTAGCGCTAGTTGGTTAGCCAACATTAGCTCTGTTGCCCGCGTATGTCCGTAGGGTTACTTAGCTAAGCTAGCGTTCCATAGCCGGTTAGCGTTATTTATTTCTTCATTTAAACTATCAATTCAATCACATATTTACTCACCTTAGGATACGACTGTAGGCTAGCTATCGCCGGTTGCCTCAATACATAAAGGGCCAACAAAGAAGTTGATCGGCTGATCGGGACGGGCAGATGAGGTGATGTTCGCTCTCCTCTGAGCCGGTGCTGATGCTCCACAGCTAGCTCACTAAGCTAGTCTGTTAGCTGTATCGGCTACAGTTAGCCAGCTTAGCTTGAGGAGGGAAGCGCAGGACAGAGGGGTGCACATCAAATGAAAACAATATACAAGAATAACGGTCAGGACCACCCAGTTCTCTGGCTAAGTCAAGTTAGTCTTGTGTCTGATCTGGTGGTCAGGCTAGCCTGCAAGCTAACGCTATCCATTACAAACAAGCAAACTCTCAGTCGAAAATGGCGACGATAAAAAGACGGAAGTCGTAGCGGGGAGCTGGGCAGGCGCTGGTTGGATGGGTAAAAGTTGGTCTATTGTGGTTGTTTTGGTAAAATGTTTTATTTTCATCATTGGTGTAAAGTAACTCCGTATATTTACTCAAGTAGGCATACTGTACTTTAGTTCAATTTCGAGGCACTTTTTCCCATTTCTTGCTATTTTGTACTTCTACCCCAATACAAATTAAAGGTAGGCCTAGGCCTAATTTAGTGTACTTTTACTTTTACTGCATTTGTTTTAGGATTTTAGTTACTTTTCAGATTAGGAATAAGGGTGCGAAATGTAAACAACAATTAAATAAGACTTTAGTTCCACCTGGAGTAAATTCACAAGCTACCCTGCAGCATACAACGTCATTACAATTAGCTGCACATTAACAAGCTTTGATAATACTTTAATGCATCAATAACAATATTCAGAAAATAATTTTTATATAGGCCAATCTGCAAAATGAGCACTTGTACCTTTGGTACTTAAGTATATTTTGATGCCAATACTTTTGTACTTTCTTGTGAAAACATTCTGATTGCAGGACTTTTACTTGTAACAGAGTTTTTCTACACTGGTATTTCTACTTTTACTTAAATACTTAATATCTGAGTACTTTTTCCACCTCAGATTTTCAGTCATACAAAGCAAACATGTATTGCTCATGAATTCATGAGAACACTATAGACACACAATCATTGAGTTTAACTCTCGCTGCGACCATAACCATGTTCAGTGATTCCAACCCCGACCCCAGACAATGTAGATAAGAACTCTGCCCGTACTAGTCTGTAATTGGGAAAAATAAACTTTACAAAATGATCCTCCATTTCCAACAGAGCAGTTGTGTCTGAAACCAGAAATATGTTGTCATTCCAGTGGTTCCATAACTTCCAGTACAACGGTGCGAGGCCCTGTCATCACCAGCCTGGACACTGTCCTGTAGTCCAGGTAGAGAACACACTGTCCATTCACCTGGCACAAAAACTGCCGCACCTAAAGAAGATAATGTGAAGTACACAGGTCTTAAGAGTCAAATATGTGATGTTTTTCAAATTCCTTTGAGGGTATTGTACCATTTTCTGTGCCATGTGTGAAACATACATCTAACCTTAACTCCAGCAGCGGCTGCAGGGCTTCCAGGGTCAACAGCCTGCACATAACAGGGAGCCATGCCTCTGACAACAAAGCCCCAGGCCAGGTCATCTCCTATCACCTGTGATGAAGGTGAGTGACATTACTTTGTGCAGTAATTAAATGGATTATATTGTATCAATGCTAAGAAACAACATTATTATTCCACATGGAAGAATAATCTCTCAAAAATGCATTACATCTTGTTCCTATAGGCAACTTTGAAGTGATTTCATTCTCCACTTAATTTAGGAGTATTGTTGTTAAGTTGATACAGGAATAATGCTGTTTACACACCAGAGATGGCTCCAATGTTAGCTCTTAAAAATCAAAAAAGTTATAACAAACTCACCGTCAACACTTTCTTCATGAAAGGTGCACCAGGTGCCAATAACTCTTCACATGTATAACTTCTTCTAAGTACTGGAAAAAGTTTTACAAACAAATCAAGAACATTCACTATTTCCAGTTTTGGACCTCAATAGAACACTTCATTTATTTGACACATGAATATTAATTACACACTTGCCTGATTTAGGATTACATATTACTGAAGTTGAATTGAGCTGGACAAAGGGTGGAAATCCAGCAGAGTGAAGCTGAGAGGAATTCAAGCTGCCTCGACGCCCACTGGTAACCTGTTTGAGATATTTACCTGACCCCACTGTAGTTAATTAGTAGTGACTTTTATATTCGATAATTAGTATTCAAAGTTTATAAAATAGGCAAAAAATTGTGCAAAAATGGAAAGAGATCAGTTTTTACCTGACTGGAAAGCACTACTGCCCTCTTGAGGATGGCTTTTGTGCAAAACAAATGGACTTTCAAGATGGTTGTCCTCTTGTGTCAATATCACCACATCTTTGCGGTCCTCTTCACTTTCACTCAACAGTTCAGATAGGTGGCGTCTGCGACGAAAATTGATGCAGAACTGATACAGCAGTCCACTGTCAAAGAAATCATACTTCTTTGCCACTAGTGGTGGGAAAGGGACAGAGAGAAAGACACAAAACAACACGTTTTAAAATGTATGGGATTTAAATTTCTTCAGATTTTAAAAAGTGCCAGCCCTCCCCACTGCCAGCAGCAGCTCACTGTTGCTATACATCAAAGGGTAAGTAAAGACTCCCCTCACCGTGCTGAATGATGCCATGCTCCTGCAATATGCGGCACAGATCCAGGGCCTGACGCCGGCTTTCTGCCTCCATGTTCTGAAGGAGCCAGTCGATCAACTGGCAGCCAGGAAAGGAGCGCTGATAGGCAACGCCATGCTCCACTCTCAACTGCAGAATGGAGTCCTTGTCCCCTATGAGACTTGAGAAAGAGACACAAAAACCCTAAGTAGATTCGTCATGAAAATGCTGGATATAGCATTTCAAAGTTACCAATTTGGGATCCCAACTAGTACACTCTTAGGTCAAAGAAAACTATCCCAGCACCAAAACGAACTGTAGCTCTTACTGTTCAAAAAGTTGTTGTCCTCGCATGAAGATTTTCACCTCCGTATTGAAGGGAAAGGTGCCGTCATCCTTCCGGAAACGGTACAGTAGTTTGGCATCCTTCAATACTGACCTCTTATCACAAACTACGAAAAGAAAACATACAGTTTCAAATCACATTACATGTCACTTTACTGATGATCCAAAGCAATTTAAGTCAACTTTAATACCATAAACATGCCTACGAGAGTAAATGTGGGTTAAGTATCTTGCTATATTGGTTAGCTCCCCTGAGCCACATCTGCTCCATTGGATACGTTTTGAAATAAGTCTGTCTTTTCATAAAACTTCAATAGAAAAACATGAATTCAGAGAAGGTCTTCATATATCCCCTTTCAATCTGCTTCATTATTACCGTGGTGAATGATGTCATGATCCATGAGGTGCTGCGTGAGGCAGACGGCTGTCGCTCGATCCGGAGCTTCCTTATGGCTCACCAGCCAGTCTATAAGTTCCTGTGCCACAAAGCAGTTTGGATACGTGCGCAGGTGGTAGCGTCGGTCCTTGATCAGTTTTCCATCGTGTAGCCTCAACCTTGAAATTAATCAGCCATATGTTTGACCTAACACTTTGAATCCCCCATAAACCTGACCAAAGACATGTCATACATCCACTCCAGCACCACCTCTTTCTCTCTTCATACCTGAGTTGTTCTCCAGCAATCATGACCTCTCCTTTATGTTGTCGGGCCATGGCTTTTCTCCTAACGCTGCTTGCTCTCTCCATGTTTGTTTTATGTGGACTGGAAGGTAAATGAAGCTAACTCTCCAGTATGGCTCCTGTTGTGTTTACAAAATAGCGTTAGAAACACACAGAACCCCAATTGCCATGTGGGAAAGATGTTGTGTATACAGAAAGAAAGAAGGACAAGGTACATTTCTGTCAGGCATGCCACAGACAGAATGCAGAAACCTGTCAAACCTTTTGTTTTTTATCGTTTCTTAAGGCTGAACTGTAACTGGTTTTCTTCTTGGCTGTTTTTGACGGTGCATAGCGCATCTTTGAATCGTTTTTTGTATTCAACTTTGAGAGAAACAAGTGAGTGACTGTTGATATCCACATGATAGTCCTTTTCTAATTGCCTTCGTGCTGCTTATGCACTGACGGCAGCCAGTTAATGGATGCTGTGATGTTGCAACCCGAAACAAGACTCTGGATTATCTCGGGTGCTTTATGGATGTTAAAGCTTCTTAGAAGAATTGCTGTTATGTGTCAGCCTTCTAGCATTGGATGAACTTGAAGTAGGTCACATTTTAAATATGGATGCACTGATCCAACTTGTTTTAAGCCTGCATACTGATACTTGGGCTTTGACTACCAAACTGATACCGGTGTTAGATTAATAAACTGTATGCCTTACTGTGTGGAAGTGACTGGGATCCTTGTTTCATGTTTAAAATAAAATCAGGCCTGGCTTAAACATTGCTTTGCTAACTTTGCAAACCTAAAGGTAACACATAAATACAAAGTGTTTACTGAATTGTTAAATTAAATATGAAAACAATATTTTATGCACCAACAACTTGATGAAAATGAATATCTTCCAAATGAACAGGAAGTTCTGAAAAAAATGGTCAGGATTGGTAAATTCAGTTTATAACATAGTTGAATAGATAGGCCCCATTTAACACAACAGGGGATAGTATTTTGACGTCATCAGCAGAAAGTCAGCCATTTTTTGAGTATACCAGCCAAAGCAACCTCTTAACTTAACACTTAGGACCAGCAAAGCAAGCCTTATTTTTAACTTTAAAATGTTTTATACATGGTCAGTAGGCACTGCTGTGTCATGTCATTAACAGCCAATCCCACAACAAACAAACAAAACAAAAAAGGACCATGCGGTTACATTTGATTATTTCTAACATGGAAAGTTAACCACTGATACGTAGCAAGAGATGGCTTTGTTGGCAGCTTTCTGCTGACTGTTAAGTCAAAATGACAAAATCCAACTAATTGAGTCTGTATCGACCTGATCCGTATTGGTGCATCCCTACTTCAAGAGTTTTCCATATTGCGACAGAAACATTTGCAAGTTACAGCGGTTGTCTTCTATGAAATGTGGTTTCTGAATTTGTTTTGTAATCAAGGACATCACAGGTTATGTAAAGTGGGTCTTTGGGATGTGAAAGCAGCATCCATGCTTTTAGCCTCTCAACACACAAATGCTGCCTACTTTACAACAATTGGCAGATCTAAACCCGTACTACGTATAGCCCCTACCTTAACCGCCTATAAAGAAGCTACATGATTAGTGTAGTTTGTAGGTGGGTAGGCACAATTAATATCCAAATAATATCCATGTTCACTTAATGGTCTCACTCCAAATAAAGTGAAACCCTATTTACAAGAGCCGTTGATGCTTTATGGGTCAAATGTATAATGTTTTACAGCATGTGTTTGTGTAGTGAATTATCCGAGTGCACTTAGGCTGTTAGCATCTTATCATTAGCATAACTTATACTACATACTTCCCCCCCCCCCCTGCCATGCTGACATAAATCCTACTCGGTGTCCCTGAGCCATCCCCACTCAGTCACACTGTCTCCTCTTTTCCTTTATTCCCAGCAACTAAACCTGACTGGAACAATGCCTCTGCGTCCTCGGACAGCACTTTCTATTGGTTTTGGCTCGAGTCCTCTATCTTGTCAGTGAAGCTTTTCGCTATCTTTGGAGGAAGCGGTGCCTGAGAGGGTCACCTCAGGGCAGGAACGTCGATTAACCCTTTGATTTCCTGTGCGGCTGTGTCACTTCTGGACACCGCTAGGTTCCCTGAATCAGACAGTACATCCTGGAACATGCCAGGTTTTTTTTTTTGATTGTGTAAGAGATGTTGCTGAGCTGGGACTGCAGATGAATACGAGCCTTTCAGCCAACTCTGGTTCAAAAATACATTAAGAAAGAATAGATTTGTCAGATGCTTTGCCTTTTGCTGTCTGTCAGGGGCTTATGGTAGAGAACATCTCTGTATTCACATATTAAATACATGCACAATGCTACATGAGATTAACCAATCATTCAGAGCATTTTATCTGTCAAAACAGCAATACAGCCTGAAAACATCCAGAACACAAATACAATTAAGAAAATAAAGAATGATATGAAAAGACCCGACCACGGATAAGCGGGATGGATGGATGAAAAGAGTTTAACAGCCTTCTGACAAAGTTTTCTAACATGTTTTTATCCGACAACACAAATATTCCTCTTTCAACACAAGCCTCAGTTTCCTGGCTCAGAAACACACTCGTTCTCTCGTATGCAAGTCTGTGATGGTGCACACTTCATATCTAACGGTAGTTATTAAGATCGGGACTTCTGCAGTGTAGACTAGAGGCCACAAGGTGTCAGTGTTCTCCTGTGTACTAACCACAGAGCATGGCCACAACAACAGTGTGAAATAAAGTGTCCTGTATCCTCCTTTTTGTTGTAGTTTAAGTGAAATCAGGCGTGTGTACATGACCACAAATCCAGATATAAATATAAACCAACTTAAGGTTGAAAGAAAAAAATGATATCAAGCAAGTTTAATATTTAGGCAAAAGTGACTACCTATGTTTATTGGATTTGCTTAATGAAGATAAAAACACTGCCTAGACTAGACTCAGTGTGTAGGTATTTGACTATGCCTAGATTCATCTCAAGATTCATAGGCTTTTTTTGTCATGTGCACAATAGATACTATTGTACTATCTATACTAGATAGATAATGTTTTTATAAGTGTTATGCTATGACGTTTGTATTTTGTTGTTGTCGTTGCTTTTGTTTGCTTTGTACAGCCCTTTGAGGCACTTCTTGTGATTTGGGGCTATAATAAATTTTTCATTTGATTTGATTTAGATACAGAATACTTTTGGCAATGGAAATATAAGTCACAGGCTCCTCCAATAATGCAACATCAAATATACTTCACTTAAAACAACTACAAATAGTGCAAGTAGAAATAGAAATCAAAGAAGAGAAGTGAGGAGAAGAAGTACAAGTATAGTACACATTCCTGTAAGATAAATAGGCCTAAATATAAAATAGAGGACAATTAGAATATACAAAAACATATTGTATAAGATAGTGTGTAGCTGTGCAGACATTTATAGGTTTTGGTCAAGTGATCATCACGAAAAGCTCGTGGGGACAGACTCGTAGCAGCTTTTATGCAAATTGCCTCCTCAGCGTCTTTTCATTGGAGAGCAGCGTGGAGGTGTAGCCTGGAAGGCGTGACATCACAGCAATGCAGCTTTATGAAGAAAGTGCGCTTCTCCTGAGCAGGCAGAGGTGCGTCCAGCTCGCTGGCATCAGTGTGGAGTCTCAGTGTATAGCGAGTGAAAGCAAAAAAGGCTGCGCGGTGCAGAATTTCCACTTCAGAGTTTTGGACGCTTTTTACGCACGCATGTCTTTTCCCTTTGTGAGCTGAAATCAAAGTTTGGAATTACTGCCATTTTTCGAAAGTAAGCACGTTTTTGCTGACTGTGTGAAATAGCGTCGGACACTCAGAGCTCTTTGAAGAGACCAGCTTTGTCAGTTAACATGTCCGCTGAGGCGCATTCACATTTGGGACTTCAGAAAAACAACATGGATTTCGTCGGCGACTTCGACTTTGCGAAGTTCGGCGTTAAGAAAGAATCGATGCAAGGGATGGACCGCTCCTTTATCGGGCCATGCAGCCAGCTCCAGAGACCGGACTCGGTCTCCTCCACCCCCGGCAGCACACCTTGCAACTCGGTACCCTCTTCACCGAACCTCAACCCCAGCGAGCCGAGAAATAACCCCGGGGGCGACCAGTTCTGGTTACCCAACAACGGGGGTTACCCTCAGCAAATGTACCCCCAATCTTTCGGTCTGACACCCGAGGACGCAATGGAGGCCCTGATCGGAGCCACGGCACAGCAGGGACACCCATCTGTGCCCCACGGCCACCACCAGCCACCTTTCCAAGCTGAGTACGATGGGTACGGCCACATCAACGAGCCGGTCCAGCAGTACCCGGGACTCCCGGGTCACCCCGACATGCAAGGCATCCCCGGCAGTCACTGCGAAGACCCTTATATGAAAGATGACATGGGGTGCGATTCCCCTGATTCGATGGATGACGAGTCGGACCTCGGTGCGCACATCCCGCACAGCCGCTACGACCGGCGGTCCGGGGACAGCAACTTCTCCGACGACCAGCTGGTGTCCATGTCCGTCAGGGAGCTGAACCGGCTCCTCAGGGGCCTGGGCAAGGACGAGGTGATGCGTCTGAAGCAGAAGCGCCGGACCCTGAAAAACAGAGGTTACGCACAGTCCTGCCGCTACAAGCGCGTCCAGCAGAAACACGTTTTGGAGCACGAAAAGACGAGCCTGGTGGGACAGGTCGAGCAGCTGAAACACGAACTGAACAGGCTGATGCGGGAGAGGGATGCATACAAAAGTAAATGCGAGAAACTGTCCGGTGCGAACTGTTACCACGAAACCGGGTCCACCAGTGACAACCCCTCCTCACCCGAGTATTTAATGTGAGTTTGTCCATCCCGCAGAACTGACCCATCTCCATGGCATTGGAGGCATTATGTTGACAGATCGCCCTGCTCTTTAACAAACAGGCCCATGGATTCTTCAAATTGTAATTAATGTTGGACTTAAGGATATCTCTCTAATAATTGTAATAGAAACAACTAGACAACAAGTTATACATGGAAAATCACAATGAAGCATGCATGCAGGACATGTATGAGATGTTTTTATTTTATACAGGCGTATCTGTATTTTGTCTCACAGGAGATACTTGAAATCAGAGAATATTCCCTTTTTATTAATATACTACTTAATCCTTTAGTTACGCTTCAATACTTTGGTGATTTCTTTTGTTGCTTTGCTTAGTTTTTGTAGCTTCAATTATATTTTGTGTTTATGCTTCATTAAAATAGAAAAAACATACAGAAGTTAATTACGCTAGGATAATGACTATTCTTTTTTATGAAGCTGATTCTGCTGGACAGATATGTTCCTCATTTGCTTTTCTTTTTAAGATAATATATGATTATGCAAATTGTTTTCACCCACTATGTTTTTAATTTGTTATGGATCAATAAACCTATCGTGACTTTTTAAAAATTGTGTCTCATCTGCTGATAGATTTACTATCCTATATAAAAACATCCACACAGTGAAATATTTAACTGACATGCACACGCTTTCAAATGTTCCATACACCACACCAGTCACCTGTATTAGTATCATAGTGTGTTATCCATATGAGTGCTATGCCGACATTGTAATACTTATATACTGAGTAATAAATGCTAAAAGCCCTACAAGAAGTGCACACTATATAACGTTATCTTTCAGAACTCTTTAACACAATATATAATTTATATAAATAAAAGTGAACTCACTAATTTAAGTGCAGTGACTGCTAAGACAAGATGCACAAAAACATTAGCTCAACTTTATACTCTAATCATTTTCTCTCTGTACACACATTCACAGTGTGAGTTTGAAGAGGTCACGTTACTTCACCGTCGTGTCATAAGTATTAATATTATTACAAATAGACGGCCAGAGGAACTGGGACTCGCTCAGTGTTGTGTATGTGTTAGTTTGGTGGAGAATGAAAGGCCGAGTGGATTTACTTCATTATCGTGTCACAAGTGTTAATATTATTATAATAGGACGGCCAGAGGAAGGAGTGCCAGTGTTGTGTATTTATTGGTTTGGCCGAGAATAAAAAGGCAGAGTGGCTTTCTCTTCTCCTTCTCGACCTTTGCCCTTCATGGAGAGCTGCTTCCTGTGGGACCCCTGCATGTGAGAGCAGCCTGGCAGGGGCTGTGGGGCACAGATAAAATGGAGTGGAAATCAGGCTTCCCCTCCGCTCTCTTCCTCAGACAAACACCTCTGCATTCATTAACGGAGGAAGAGAGAAACAACGACCACGTCGGCACAAACTGCTGCTCGTCTTGCCGATTTTTTTTTTCACTTCATAGGCTTTTTTTTTCTGTCCTGCTACATTTTTAAAATCCTCTTGCACATTTCCCTGACAACAGATCGTTTTCAGTTCAGGACTACAATAATATTTGGATAACCGTAATAGCTCCAAGGCCATTGTGATAATAATGTGTGATAAGTGGTCACATTGTAAATGGAGTTTACAGCCTCTGTGCTGAAAAATCTCCCAGTTTCTTGCTGTCAGAGGAGACTTTCTCTCTGTTCCCACCCTTAGTGAGAGTTTGGCAGGTGGCTCTGTTAACGGCCCTACCCTTTAGCCTGGAAACCAAGTTCTCTTTTCATGTGTGACCCCCTGACAGGTTTGACCTCAAAGCAGCTCTAAAATCAAACCACAGGTGCAAAAACACTTTCCTCCCTGAGAACAAGCCGAATCCCTGAAGGTCGGCGCGCTGCACCGGGAGTGTGTGACGTAAATGAGTGCGTTTGTGAACATCAAGGATGTAGCAGAAAATAAACCAGATGGTTATGGCAATGAATAATGCTCCTCTATATTTTAATGTTATGGGACAGGCTCATTAATCAGTGGCTCTTATATATGGCACAAGACTTTGTTTACAGGCACAGTTCAATTTTCTTCTAGTTTAAAAGTGTACTCGTAAAATATCCTCATTAACAGTAAACCCACTCAGATGACTGCTATGCAGAAAACTCTTCCCAGTTATTATTGAATAATTTTGTTGTTCAATTAGTTCACATGTTTTGTTGATTTGTGTTGTTGTTTTCAATAAATACAATTGAACATGTCTTTATGTAATTTGTAAATGACACAATCAGGCACATTATTAAAAACCTTCCAAAACGTCTACAGCATTTGAGATTGAAGAAGGCTTCCTCAAGTAGATTTAAATAAATAGAAGCTATATAGTATGTGGACATAGGGATATGAGACTAAATACTGGTTTATAATTGGGATGTTTTAAGGTGACATTAATGTTGTCCTTTCTTTCGTTTCAAAGACTGATATTTTAGTAAAGTGATGGAATTTTTTGGAGTGATGTCGCTGGCACATTGTTTGTCCAGTTAGCCATTACATCCACATTACTGATCATTATTCATCAAAAATGTCATGGTGTAATTATTCTAAAAGGCCAAATAGTCAACCCAATACTGATATCCAGGTATTTGATTTAAACACACCAAGATATTAGCTTTTTTCCATATAAACCAGCTCGAACCTGATGTGTAAATGTATATTAGTAAATGCACAATTGGAACAAACTGGGTACAAGGTGTGCATGTATATGTGTATACTTGCATATATTTTACATTGCATCAGATGTGTTTTCGTAGGTGTGGTTTTTCAAACAGGGCATTTCTTTGTTCGGTGCGGTACGTTTGCGCACTTACATACATCACATGAGGATTTCTAAGCTACGGCGGAATAATACAGTAGAAGTGTTGGCGAGGAGAGCAGTTTGTGGTGCTGTGTGACAGTGTGCAGGGTGCCATTGTAGAAACGATTAGCCAGCTCTTTTTCCTCGCATGTGATAGGCTGGTGGGCCTGATGTGGGAGCCTCACACTACCCCCACTCCCTCTCTGCCTCCCTCCCCCCTTCCCTCCCTCCTCCTCCCCGCCACCAACACCCCCAGCCCACAGCGCCTGAGGCTGGCTACTGAGTCAGCAGGAGGGAAAGGTGTCTGCACGGCTGTGGCATCGGAACAAGAGAGAAAGCAAAAGAGCTGGAGAAGGATAAAGAGCAGTGAAAACGATTTAGAACAGACGTGCTTGCATTTTTTAAAAACAGATGGAGAGAAGGAACGATTGCACGGAAAAAACGAGATGATGAAGCAGGGTAAAGAGGAAGAATCATCATCTCTTAAATTATTTCCAAATCACTTCTGCAGAGGCCTTTTTTTATTACATCGTGACTAAGATGTCCACTCTCGATGTAACCATGACACGCTCTTACACAATAAATAACGCCTATAGTCGACTGGCCTTTCAGTGAAAACACTCAAACGTGTCCATCACAATCTGTTAAAGGTGGTGCCAACCTCTTGGCCGAGTGCTGGGGTACGCCAAGGCCTGGCTGCGTCTCAGACAGCGGACACAGACAGAGGAATGCTGCAGATACTCACCATTGTGTGGGGAGAGGCAGAGGAATGCAGGCTGCCAGGCTGCGTTCACTGTCACCAATGAACACAGCCAGAGGCCTCGAGCCATGAGGGAAACGCCGGGCCAGCGGACCCTATGGTCAAACACCACTCACCACCTCCATCTGTGATATCATAGCCATCTTCTTGGACAGTGTTGGTTTGGCCCAGTTCCACTGTCTAAACACTGAGTATCTTGTTGCAGAGCACCTGACTGACTGTCCGAAGAAAACATCAGAGATAAGATAGAAAATAGTCAAATAGGAATCAGCTGAGCAAATATTCATTTGATTCAAACAAACCCCATTGATCAATCAGTGAATTCTGCGTTCACATTAATGATTGGCGCTAATCTCCTGTGGCTAAATGTCAACTGACGAGACATTTGACCCCCGATAGCAAGACGTTTCCAGCCTCAACCAGTTCTTTCACCCGATGTTTTGCAACAGTTAAAGTCACATATTGTCTGCAAGAGTAGCTTCACGTGAAGAGTAGAGCTGAGATTGGGATGGAGGACAGGATGGACGAGGGGCTTCCTCTTTCACTTCCTATATGAGCGTCCAGTCAAGTGACTCTTTGTGAGAGTGTTGGGTTGTGTGTTGCAGGAAAACGCAGCTTCGACGGCTGTGGTTTCCGTTCAGGATGTCCAGTCGTTTCTGTGCGCAGTTGTGACACCGTGAATCATGCAGCGGTCACACACGCACATAGACGTCTCCATGGACATGGCACACATACACACACGAGCAGACATGGCTATGCAAATACAGACGATCATGCACTTTCTTCCTCTCTTGCACAAAGACACACATTCTTAAACATATCATGTGATCCTGACCGTTAATGTTTGTCACCTTCTTGTTTGATTGCCTTATAGCTGCTGCTTGGACTATGGTTGCTTTTTTTCTGTGTAGCCACATCCTCAAAGATTCCTCTGTAATTATGATTGTACTACTGGTAATGAGTTAGTTTATCACATGATGGGCTCTGCAGGCTGCAACAGAGTGGATTAATGTGTAGCTTCAGAAGTACAATAAAGCTTGTCTTGCTATCTTATTGGCCGTAATAAGGAATCTGGCTTCCTGTGGACGTTGTGTTCAGCGTGTTTGTGCATGATCTCCTGGGGATCTGATTGGAAGGCCCGTTGATAAAGTTCTTGTCACGTTTCAGTGGACACCAGTGACAGAGGTGTGACAAAGTCCTGTCACATTACAGACCCTGGACTTCGGTTACCGAGCGAAGGGCAAACCACTGTATGTAATGATTATACACGTTGCTTCCAGCGTGACAGACACAATATAAAAACAGCCTGGGGTAAAAAAACAGAGGTGTTGTACTCGCATACGAAACAGGCGTAACACAATCTGCGCAAAGAGACTCATCGGTTAAGATTCATTTCAGGAACAGCACACTCGACACCTCGACTTGCTTACATACTTGGAGCATATTCTCCAGTTTTATGAGTGACACTGCAGTTTTGCAGCATAAACAAGAGGCCAAAGAGTAAAGGAAGGTTCACTGAAGAGAAGATTAGAAAAAAAAAGAAGGAATCTCTTTTCCTTTCATTCTCTGCTAGGATTTCCTGTTCTGTTTTATGGGGGTCATGCAGCTGGCAGGCGCCCTCCTGTTTCTGTCCATAACGATGACAGGCGTCCATTAGTGCACAGTAGAAACACGAGCCACAGAGGTTAGCCCAGGCTCTCCCCCCCCCACCTCCCCCTTTCCCCTGACAGGCTCTTCCCTTTCCACAGCCCCTGGCCCCCCTGTATACAACCTACCTATCTATAGGGCAGATAATTGTGGCTTTCAGTTGCTGTTGGCAGCGCTTCACTGATTAAGGGTCAGCTCCTGCTCAGACGCCAGCATGTGCGCCTTGGCGAGTTGAACACAACCTGGAAATCAGGTCCAGGCCTCAGGGACCGTGTAATGTCTCTGGCATATAACAAACTCGCATCCAGGAAAAAGTAATGGTGGGACTGAAGAGCCCCGAGGATGAGAAAGTAAACAGTTCTTGCTAACTTTGAGGAAACTAAAGAGAAGAAAAGCATGTTTTTTTTAGTGGGTTTAAATGTAGGAGATGAATCAGGAAACACAGATAACAGGTTGCCCCGTATTCTCAACGATAGATGAAGGATGTGTCGGGTGCAATTGGAACAAAACAGGATAGGAAGGCAATCCAGGCACTCCAAAATGTAACAACAAGTATATATTATGTATACTTACAGTAGTTAAATCCTAAAAAGGACTACATGTTTAGAGCAAAGTAGGTCTTCGTTTCATGTTAACATCTCCCTTGTGTCGTATTATTTTGTTTTTAATTGTTTGATGTGTTATTGCCTATGTAAAGCTCTTTGAATTGATTTGTGTGTGAACATGTGCTTTATAAATAAACTAACCTTAACCTTTAATAACTTTTGAAGACGTTTTGGTGGGAATATGTTTTTTTTAAGACCCAATTGTAATAATTAAGTCGTCATGGTTACTTGCTCTTACATTGTAGGAGCTTTCAAAAAGCAGCAACTGCAAGAAGGTATCTGCAGTAAAACTATTATCTTGAGCAAGTTTAGTTGGTGAACTGATATTTTTCTTGACACACCGTTAGTTTAGATTCTCTCATAAAGACATGAACATATGAAAGGGTTTGAAATCAAAACTGTCACTGCCCATGTACCATTCGACACCCTTCTTTATAAGTTTCTGCGGGTGTCACTGACATGAGAATCTGTCATACGTTCTGGTAAAGTCTCACAGGCCTCCTTGGAATTGGGTGTGTCGCTCTCCCACTAGTGTGTCATGTTAACATCTCTCTTGTGTCGTAACTCTTCCCTCGTGTTTCTCAGAAGGACTGTGCTGAACTTAAAGCCATATAATCTTTTTTCTTTAAGATGATTTTTAGAGCACAGCAGTATCTGTCCCTGCGTCTTTGGCACGACAGTTGTTCACACACCCATTCTTTGATTTCTTGGCCATCTTTGTCATCACGCGCGATGTTGAGGCTCCGCTACAACAACAGAGTAACAACCATCTGTGCGCTGTGGTCGGACTGTCAGGGAGAGAAGCGTGTGATTGGCCACGATGGAGCTTATAAGGCGTCTATTTAAGGGGACGCCGGCCTTTTATACTAAAGTGAACCCATGTACTTGTTTGCTCTTTTTGTGGTCAAGATACAGGAAGTACTTTGTTCTGGGATTCAACGGCAGAAAAAAAAAGAACACTTACTTCTCAAAAGAATTAAATGAAAGGTTAGGGGTAAACAACAACGTTTATAGAGGGTGTGATACGCTTTCCCACTGAATTTAAGATGGATAGTTTGTGAACCAAATGTCCTTTGAACCTAATGCCAGTCACATAAATCTGGATTGTTGCCAACAGAAATAAAATTCTCATGGCTACATGCAAATATTGAACGTTAACAAAAACAGTACATTCTTATACCTGCTATACAATACCAATATTATTGATCATATATTCATTCAAACCTGCTTACAAAACTGTTATTTGGCCTCTTAGGAGGATCACAAACCAACTGTAGACAAAACACTGATTACCTTTTCAAAGGATTAATTGTACCTTTTGGTCACTACTGTTTGCTCTCTTGGCTCCACAATGGTGCACGGTAGAACATCTACACATCTTCAGTTGCAGGCTGAAATCTCATCTGTTAAGACTACACTAAAATAAAATCAATATCTGTATATTTGTAGGGGTACTATATTAGAATACAGTGGCTGTTAGTCGCTTTGGATAAAAGCCAAATAGATGTAGTGTTGTGTTTGGGGAGCCGACAAGCAGCAGCCAGTTTGCTTAGCTTAACCAAAAGACTGGAAACGGGAGGAAACAGCTAGCTAGCTCGCCTAAAGGTTGAAAGGAATCTTCTTCCCAGCCCCTGTAGAGCTCACTAATTATCACAGTGTGTCTGCCGTTGTTTATTCAGAGCTTTTCATGTTGAAAAAAGCTGAGAGCAGCAAGAATGAACCAACACAGCAAAAGTAAGAGTGTAAGTTTATGCCTTAAACATTAAAAAAAAGAGCTTAAAGATTTGAAAGGCTTCATAGAGCTGGGAAGGGTTTTCAAAGTTGGATGGAAATTCTCTTAATCTTTAAACCCTTGTCATTTGATCAATTTAATTCATAAAAAGGCTTGCTATATCAAAACAATGTGTTCCATACAATAAGACTTCAGCCATGCCGTGAATCTATTAGGCCGTACCAAGGCTTTGAGTTGAATGCTAACACCAGCATGCTATCATGCTAGTAATGACAATAATGACATGTTGACAAGTATAATAATGACTGTAATGACTCTCTTTGTTTAACTAACACGTCACCCTGAGAGGACAATGTCACATGACAATCCATCCTTTATTAAACCTTCAGACATATCTTTCAAAACCAAACAAATATCAACCTCATGGTGGCAAGGAGATGAGGAAAAATATGAAAATCACCAAAGTCAGAAGGATTCTTCCTCTGAGGTACTTTAATATCTGTACAACATGTAATTCTATTTAATTTTTGTTGAACTGTTATAGTTTTTACCACAGTGTCCAATAATTGATCAAAGCTGCTTAAAAAAATCTAGTGCTGAATTGATTTATACTGTATTATTTGTAATATTATCGTGAGACACGCAGCTGATTATTAACTCACTTTACAAGTCCTTATAGTCTGCAAAAGTCAAAAAGTAACTGGATGATTTCACCAATGTAAAACTGCAAAAAAGCAGTCCATTGTGAGAGAAGAGAAAGTGAACAGTGTGAAGCAACACACCGCCCACACGTGGCTGAGCATTGGTCTGCAGCACCAACATGTCCGGCCTGAAAAACAACACATGTAGGTGGCCTCTGAGCTGTGTCCCAACCAACTCTGACCTCAGGCTGCACATCAGGTGTTGAAAACCGTTCAAACTGTCCAATTGTTGTGGGAACCCCCCATCTGCCTGCCTCCCGTCTTCTGATGAAACATCAACCACATATCTGACATGTGTGAGTGAAAACAAAACCATGACACACGATCAAGCTGATAACACCGAGGCTTCAAATGCGTCTCTGTGTGGCTGCTCTGGTGAAAAACATTTCAGAGTGTTCATGTCAGTTTCAAGTCTCTTTTGTACAGGCCAGGTCAAAAGGTCACCATACGTCTGTGAGTGACAGCAGTAATGGCGAGCGGGGCTATATTTAAATCCCGCAGAGAGGAACAGCTTTGACTCATGTGTGGACCCTGCATGCGCATCCTCTTTCCGGACACAAAAATGAATCTCCTTGAGTTTCCTAGCATCAATAGGACTAAATGACTAAAGACCCTGATTGTGTAATGTATTGCTAAATTAGCAGATATTGTCAAACAGCAACCTTTGACATAAAGGGGGGAGAAAAAAGCATTTTCAACAATCCTTTCATGTCCCCTTTAAAAGTTAGAAAGTAGGTTATTGGAAGGAGTATCACTGCCTGGCTCCAATAGATTGAATTGATCCGTGATAAAGTGAACCCTCCCTTTAAGGATTATTTCCCAATGCCCCGCTGAGGAGTTCAGCTGCTTTGTTGTCTGAATAGATCTGGAGTCTAACTGCGTTGATTCGTCTGAGGCAGCAGAGGTGTTTAGTAAATGCTGTTGTTGTGGTTGATCGGTGGAAGGAGTGGAAAGCAGGAGCGTCGGGCTTTCCCACAGAATCCGAGGAGGAGACTTTGAAATAGGAGCAGCCTCTCTGAAGCTTTATCAAGCCACGATCACCTGATAAATCTGTCAGAAGCCACAGCCCCGTGCATAGGAAACCTGTTATTCATATGTGCTAGTAAAACACATCTTTGAAGGACTAATCCCTTAATCCTGATTCATTGTTTCATCAGCAGAAGAAACACTTGTGTTCTCGAGCAAAGACTTGTTATCTCGAGCCGTAGTTCCCAAATAGTGTCACATAAATGTTTGAGATTAATGAGGAAAGTGTGGCAGGTGGATCCCATGTTATCCCTTCACTCCCTGTGTTTTCCGAGCGGCTTACCCCCGGGGGCTACTTTGACATGCACATGCATACCTATCTGTGCCGCTATCTCTTTACAGTATATCTGTGTCAGCAGCGGGCCGAGGCAGGAGCATGAGAAATGGAGGCGAGCTCGGTCCTCAGTCCCACGGATAGGGGCTGTGCACTCAGCTGTAAACGGTTTCTGTGTGTGTGTGTGTGTGTGTGTGTGTGTGTGTGTGTGTGTGTGTGTGTGTGTCTTTATTTCCATCTGTTTTCATCACCTCTGGAAAGGTGGCATGACGACTCTTCCCACAGGAGCGGCGAGAGCGTTGCCGTCCCGCACCTTCCTCCTCTCCTCACCTTACTTGATGACATGGGCCTTATCGCTGCATCTGCAGGGCCAGTTAGTCCTTCCCCTTTGTTTGAGGATTAGGGGACGCTACTGCACCCATTGTGAGCTCCGCAACGCCACAATTTGCGAGGCACAAATATCTTCCTTCTTTGAGAAGTCGACACTCAGAATCAAACGATTACTTCAGATAATCTCAAGCATAATTGAATAATATTCGCAGCTGCCTAAATGAACTCTCTCTGACTGCTTCAATATGCAAATGTCTTCTTTTACTCCACATTGCATTAAATCATCATTTTGTTTGGCCTTGAGCTGTGGGGGAGAATGTGTTTACATCCACAAGTCAGGAATTTGTCAAGGTGCGTACCTGATATGATGCACAAAAAAACGAGTTATCTGCAATATCTCTTCCCAAAATAAGGTCAAAATAGACTCGGCGTCACTTCAGGAAGACTCGGAACTGTTTTACAAAAGTACTGACGGCATCAAAGAGGGGATGCCTTTCACTCCATAGCGAGCCACCGTTACAAAGAGAGTTGACCTTGCCTTTGGCCTCTTGGCTGTCTGACAAAGCAATCCCCATGCTCTAGTGCAGTACGGCTGTCCTCTAAATGAAAGTAGCGGAGAGGCGAAGGGCAAAGAGGCCTATGGAATATCAATGTGCGATGCTCTCAATTAAGATTAAAGCTTCAAATGGAATCCTATGGAGCTGCTTCCCTAAGAAATGCTTGACATTTTACCCTTGCTGACTCTGTATAAAAAAAAACAGTCCTGCGCCACCAGTACCACCACCACCACCACCACCACCTCCGCGGACGCTAACTAGCTGCCCCTCCTCGGTGATTCACTGAATTCATTCTGCAGATATTGACTTGGGCTACAGTCACACTTCTAAGAAATAAGTGAAATGGATCATCTTACTGCCAGCGGATGATAAGAATACTGAAATATGGAAAAGCGTCTGGATCAGCAAAATGACAAACTGGGGTGGTGGGGGGAAATATGAGGCAGTCATGATAAACCCTTAGAGACAAATTCCCTACTGCTAGACGGAGGAGAGGAAAGAGAAGGGAGGAGAGGTAAAGGAGAAAATAAAATATACTGCAACATGCCGGTTTTAAATGCATGTTTTAAAGGGGGCCTCGTTAATTTACAATACGTGCATCCTCTCTCTGAATGCCAAAAACATGGACAGACTGCACGCCGTAAAAGTATATTGGCCAATCTCATCAAGATTTAGTCATTTTCAGAATAAGCCTTCTATATTTTTACTTGCAGTCTTGTACATTCATCACCTTTTGTCTGACAATAGCCTACAGTATTGTCTGTGTATTTTCAAACACTCCCTATTAATAATAAGCAGCCAATTAGAAAGCAGCAATCTATTCCCTATAATTAGTACAATGTTTGAGGTTTATTTAGCATTTTTTTCTGAGGATTCAGCAGATGTCGTTTCTGGGCCAGTGGCTTTCCGCTTGAGTATAACAACACAAGTCAGTATTTACTCGGAATATGCGGCATATTTCCTGGTGATTTACAGAACACGATGTCAAATGTTTGCATCATATCTTGTAGATTAATGCGGATTATAATGTTGTTTACAGTGTGTATCTGCCAGTATCGAAACATGAGCTGTGCAAGCATTTCCCTTTTGATGAATTTGGTGCAAAAAACACTGAGGAAACAAAGAATGTGTTTCCATTTAAATCAAGACAGTAATTCAGTAAAAAAAAAAACACATGTGCTCATCTTATTAAAGCATGTCAAACTCAAGGTGGGGCTCAGTTATATGTTTAATAATGAGCTTACATCTTATGGCTGAAAGTAAAAAAGGGAGCAGGGACTGATTATGAATGCGATGTAGAAAATAAGATCAAAATGGAGCCTATCGTGTAAACTCCACCCTTGATAAACAGAATTCCACATCACGCTCCAACTCTGCAGTTAACTGAATCAATGCAATTCCACTTGTGCTGATCTTGCAGACTGAGGCCCTTCCCCCATCCTCCCTCACTTCCCCCCTCCCTCCCTCCCTCCCTAGCTCCCTCCCTCCCTCCCTCCCTCGCTCTTTTTTGCTCTCTCTCTCTCTCTAGAACACACACACACACAAAACCCGTCTCCCTCCCCGTGCAGGTCTACCCATCGTAACACATTAGCAGTAGAAGCCATCACACAATCAAGACAAGGCAGTGTATGAGACGTCAGGCCAATTTGTTTCCTTCTCGGAGCTACATCACATTAGCAGGGTGGCTATACCCTTGAGCTAAATCCAAGTTCACACAGAGGGAGCGGGGCTGCTGGACAGGAGGGCAGCGATGTCAGCACTTTTCCGACGGCTGCTGACATGTATCCAGCAGACTGACATGTATGAAAAAAACAGCTTGATAGTTTGAAATATGGCCCTTTGGATGTTTTTTTTGTGGGGGCATTTCCTGAGGCATGGATGAGAAAGAGTGCACTGTCAGAAAACTAAACCAGAAAAAGTTCTTCTGTCAGAGGTCAGGACATCTGTCTAGAAAGAAAAAAAAGACTGGATCATCACAATCTCATACCTCCGAACTAATTTGATATGATTTCCCCCCTCCCTGAATCAGAAGACAAATGTGACTCGGAAAGACCAGTCAATAGTTCAATTATCTGATGTCTCACTTGCTTAATTAAACATATAATTGACTATCTAAAGAGTAATGATAGCCATCCCATTACCCATGAATCCGATGGATTTGGCATAACCACCACTTGACCCCGCGGTGGATTGACTGGCCTTCGGTACGGGGTCAGAGTGTATCCACTGTTCAGCGCCGTAACACTCTTGCTCTGCCCGTCGCACGTCTATGGATGTGGCGCTCGAGTCTGCCAAAAACAGTTGGAGGGAAAAATGCAATTACTGCGAGATTATCATACTGCTTCCGTTTGACTTTTCTGACTGAATTCATGAATATATATGAATCCATCTTGCATCTCAATCTGGAATCCCCCACATCTTAGCCCCCCACATCTATGTTTGGCTGGTGGCATTTTCTTTGTTTCCTCAAAGTGTGTCCTCACAGGAAGATTAAAGCGTTACCCTGGAAAACCTGGATAATTCAGAAAAGTACAAAACATCAAACATGTGAGCCTACGTTACTGTATAAAAGAAAATCCCTGTGAAATAAATTCCCAGAGACGTAAAGGTAGAATGCATAAAGGAAGTGTTTTTCCTAAATATTGCTGTTGTCAGGTAAAAACCTTGAAAATGTCAACTTTTCGTAAACGAAGACAAACAGACCGTTTTTATTTAGCTTGATGACCAAGCAGTTTTTTTTAGTTTATCCAATTGATATCTGAAAGTTTTCATAAGTTTCAGGTCCGTAGAATTTCTTCAAAACATTGAGGACTATTTAAAATGTTGAAATATTCAAACGCCTTTATTGTTCTCTCGTATCTCTCTGTTTAGTATGAAACTATGAGATAATTAGCATAGCTGTAGCTAACTCAATCTCCTTAGCCATAAGCTAGTTTCAGCATGTAGCATCATGTTAAACTAAACATTGTTGTTTTAATTATTCAATGTGTGTACAGATTAAAAGAACAATCTAGAATGTGTTAATTAATTAGCTGTTTAAGGGTTGGTAATTATATTTTTCCACTTTGGACCAAACTAAGCTAGCTGTTTCCCCCTATTTCCCCCTATCTTTATGCTAAACCTAGCTAAGCTAACTGTTCCTTGGCTGTTTCTTAATACTTAACAGACATATTTAACAAAGAAGCAATCTTCCCAAATGTTAAACACAGAGTTTTGGTTATTGCCAATCATTTGGTAATTATATAATCCTACAAATGTTGTGTTGTACTTGATAATTTTACTCTATGATCAATTATACTTATGAGATCCACACCAATACCAACACTGTGTTAATTTAAAATGATTGAATACCTATAAATGCCTGACAATACCTTTACCCAACCCCCAAACACACACTCAGACACACACACTCAGAGCACCATCTCTCCCTGAATGTATCACCAACCTTTGGACTTCACCACTACTCCCCTTAATAGCTCAATCTGACGGATCATTTAAAAGCCAGCTGAAACAGACAGATGGATAATGGATTGCATGGCAAATCAATGCCTGGATCAATGGAAGACATGCATCAATAAATGGATAGAGAGCTGCTGAAATAGACACCAGAGCTAATGTGGAACAATGTAGAACATCATTGTGTGGAGCTCACAACGGGGAAGGCTAAATACGAGTCGGCCCGACTGATAAGGTGTCCTTTTGAATAATGGAGACAACAAACTGACAGTGATAAGCTAAACTTAAGCTTAGCTGCTACAGTGAGGCTGTGGGAGCTGCGTATTTAGCGCCCATCCCCAACACACACACACTCTTATAAAGGTTACCACCACCAGGCCAATTTCTCTGCCGTAGCCCCACAGAAGCTTCCGGCCAATTTACACGACTGTATTCATGTGACGAGGCTGTGAGCTGCACTGTAGATACAGTATCAGGGGAACAGTCATTAACAAAAGGGCACATCTGAGTTTTGAACAAAAACACAAAGTCCCAGGAATCTTTCCCCCGTCCTCTCCAGGGCAAACGCAGCGTCACCTTCGTCAGGGACAAACTAAAATGTTGTTTTTCAGATGCGCACGTACAGAATGCTGAGCTAACATGCAGGGACACATGGTGTTGTGGGGGAGTAGCTTGCCACAAGTGTTGAACTTGTGTTGGACCCAGGTGGCGTTTGTGACCAGAGCCTGACTCATTGCTGCAGCACCGGACGCTCCAATCTTGTGGTTTTAAAACGTTGGATTGCGTGAGGCATCCCACTCACTGATAGCCACATGTAATACTGCCGTCAGCTGTTGTGTATACGCATAAACAAACTAAATACAATTCTTATTAAACCACAGTTCGCACTTCTTACACAAGCAAGTGGCAAGACACTACAGCTGTTTCTCATGGGCCCGTGCCATAAATCTCTGGTGAATGGCTGGTTTAAGGGTGGGTGCTAAGGAGCAGCTGTACCCGTCTAAAAATAGCGGCAAGGCTGCTGCTGCCGGACAGTGTGTTAAAGCTCAACATGCAGTATAAAGCACAAAGAGCCTATCAACAATACCTTCCACCTGCATTAGCCTAACGGCGGCCTGGCGTCAGCAGAAAAACGCAGGAAGTGACTGACTGCCTTGCAAACTGAACGTCCTCGTCTGACTCACACACCCAAACAACGGACAGATTCCTGACCACATAATTCAGACACGCTTTATTTTTCCAATGAGCTGAACATTCGTTATCAGCGCGTCGTGGCCTGAGGCAGAACGTTCCCTCTTCGCTGTAGTGACAAGCACCGGCCGCCCCGATGGAAAAACAAATCCAAGATGGCACAGTAAACACAAAATCATTATGACAGGCAACAATGTAGGACTCAGCACACTAAGCACATTTTATATCAGTGTTTTCTTTTAGTCAGAATTAAAAACACAGCCTGAAATGTCTACATACAGTCCTGCTTGTTCAAGGTGATAATAAAAAGTATGAGTGTACAAACCTGATCCTGTGCGTACGTGGGTGTGTGTGTGTGGGGGTGTATTTGGGGCGCGCACACCTGTTTGGGTGTACTGTAGGGTAAATGTAATTGCTAAACACAGAGGCTGGCAGTGTTTCGAGATGCAAAATTGTGCCTCTGGGAGTCACTATAGCTCACAATCTGACTAATGAAGGCCAAGTAATCAAGCTTCAAACTCATCAAGCATGTTTGCAGTAATTAAAAGGTTTATGTTCAGCACCAGGAGAGCCGTTTGACTGTCAGTCGGTGTCAGGAGCCAAACCTGATGTTTGCTCTTTTTAGCAGCCCGAGCCAAAATCTGAACATTTCACACAAAATGCACCGCTTGTTTGTTTAGTTTATTTGGGAATATACTGCCATAACACATTCATTGGGCCACCGTTAGAAGTCCAATCTGTCCATTAACACCCAAGCACATAAACGTACACAGTGATGGATATCAGTCCAATAATCAATTGTTTGACGAGTGCTGTCTGTTTGAATTATCCTGATCTATTGTGTCCTGTGGGACTCTGAGGGGCTGGTCATTTATTTATCTTATTGTTCATTTAGCAGGGACAATACACAACACTTAAATTGTCCCAGATGAAGCTTGAGGCTCATTTTAGGTTGATTATAGTGAGATAGATGGATGCTATATTCATCCAAAATTCTGAATTGTCTTTTGTCACTGCAGCCATCTTGTCGAGCATTAAGTAAAACATATTTAAAAGATAGAATAAGATCATTTCATTTCAAACCTTTATTTATACAGGTGTATCCCATTGAGATAATTGATCTCTTTTTCAAGGGAGACCTGCTCAAATCTGATAAAATATCAACATAAACAGCTAATATATACATATTTACAGTAAAGGACTATTGTAATACTCTACATTAGACAGTTTCACCCCGCAACAGAACTATATAGACATATAATATAGAAACAGAAATATATACATTGGGTAATATATACACTATAATTGTGGAAAGTAGCTGTTGTGCAAATTATTCTGGGTTATAGATAAGGAGGATTTAATTGAAATCAATACCTTACACTCACAATAAAAACACCATACAAAAGAAACGAGGAAAATAACAACCACCGTGAAACAAGAACACAAGACAGATACTGAATGGCCGCTACAGAGCATAGTCCAACATCCCAACAGTTCATAAGTACAATACTTTTCAAAAAATACACTTAGTACCAATACTGGACATGTTGTCATATCTACATTGCATACACGTATCCACATACAAATCTGCATGTGTACTGGACAATCACAGTTTTTGCAAATACATTCCCATCTACATCCCTTTGACATTCAGCTTGTACTTTAACCTCTGCTGGTTTTACAGCTGCACAGAAAAGGCTGCTCACATCTGCATGGGTGCGATTTGTCATTATGCACAACAGCATATGCGTGCTGACTAACTGCATTAGGCGTTAACACAATATTTAGGAGGATATAACGTTACACCTTCTGCCCAGACATGCTGACATCCACAAGGATTTTACCCAGCATGCAGCAGGAGAGGTTCCACCACTACATCTCTGGGGATCACAAGTGACCTGAAGAGGACATCAGGGGGCGGCTGTTTGTCTCCTCACTATGAGGCCTCAGCCAAGTTAAAAATGAACATTTCACAGTTAATATCAGAAACAAATTATAACAAATAGTCTAAAATATGTATTAACTCGTGATCATTAAGCATCATTGTGATGAAAAAGACAGATAGGTTGCTGTTTTATTCTAAGATATACATTAAAGGGTATTTCCGGAGTTCATTATAAAGGAAGTAAATAAAACGAGGCAGTGAAATTGTTTAGCTGAGGACAGAGCTCCCTCTGGTGGCTGAGTGCTGCCAGTGCTACAGCCAGATTACTGTGACATGTAATCAGTAACTGAGTACAAATGACATGGCTGTTGTTGTCATTAGTAACAAAATACATCAGATTACAAAGTGAAATTGTAATCTTATCAAAATACTTTTGGATAGTTTTAAAATCAAACGTTGAATTCTTTTTTTTTTAACATATAAAAAAACATTTTAAAGGCAAATACAATTTATTTTGCATATTCAGCATTCACTCTTTGTACCAGTACTGTTTTCGTACGTCAAAAAGAAGTATTGGTACAAACTCCAGGTGTGCTGGTTGTATTCTACGACAAATGGGATGCTGTTTATTTTTAGTTTGAATGTTTGTTGTTGCTGCTTTTTAATCAAAGGCCACATATCCACTGCCCAGCATGTCGGTTTGACTCCGGCGCCCGCGCGACATTTAATTTATATTATCCGTTAAGCATGCTTAAAAATGTATGTAATGTCACCAATTACAAACTTGCAATCTTAGAAGAGTGATATACAGAAAAACATTTCCCATAAAAATGTAATATTTGAAAGACCTAATGACAAATGTTATGTTAGTAACATCTAGTTTCACATTCGTTCAAATATAATGTAATGTTCTTATTCTTTGTGCTCTGATTATTAAATAATGTATGATCCAACCCAGATTACAGTTAAAGCTAAAAAAGTACAAATATTAACTTTCAACCAGGGTAAAACAAATCAAATCATTTAAAAAGTAAATCACAGATATGTTTTTTTAATTGTCTCACGTGAAGTGGAGTATGGAGCTCTTCTGTGTAACAGTGAGGGTAATAGGTGCAGTTGGCGGTGTTGTGTTTTATCCCCCACTGCTTCCTTCATTACAGACGCTGGTTGCTTTGCAGCAGCCAATTAAAAGCAAATACCGTTCTCTCACATTTCACCACCATTGTATTTACTTGTGGATCAATTCCCTTTAGTTGCACCATTTCACATAATGAATGCAGAGGCTGGTGATGTGTTTGCACCGCAGGAGGGCGGCCTGCTGCTCGCACCTTATTGCCGTGTACAGTAGCAGTTAAAACTCCAGGCCGTGTTAAGTCTGCATGGTAACAAAGCGGCATCTTGTAAATGAAAGACATTGATAACACTGGTGTTTGTTAAAGCTGTAGTTAACTGCAATTTTTTTATATAGTTAGTGGTTACAATCATGGTTCATTATGAGCATTTAGTACACTTCTCTTTAAAACAAGGCTTCATTTTCATGCGGCAGTTGTTGGCAATGTTAAATCCCAGGCTCCTCCAACAGTGTGACAATATACCTAACACAGGGGTGTCAAACTCAAATACACAGTGGGCCAAAATAAAAAAATGGATACTAGTCGAGGGCCGTACTGGTTCAATGTTTATTGCAAAACTTATTGAAATGAACTTATTGCACATATTAAACCTGGAACTAACAAAGCTTAAATTATTGCCTATAAAAACAACATTAAATATCAGTTGCATTCATTTCTTATGGCTCTATCTGCAGCTTTTCTGAGTCATTTCTTATGATTACATTTTTCCACAAGCGAACAACAGCTTCAACAAAACTATTTCCCTCAAAGAAAAAAAGTGCAGAAGGAAACATCCATGTAAACTCAGTGTGCTGCTCTGTGATGCTAGCTCAAGCCAGATACTTGGCATCTCATCTCGGGTGCAAGTTCATCAATGTTTGGGGTCAGGCTCAGGAGACCCTCAGGATTGAGTGAAGGTGTGCGTGCAATATACCGGCAGGCCAGATCTAATAGTAATTAGAAATTATCCTGCGGGCCGAAATTAAATCCACCCCGGGCCTTGAGTTTGACACGTGCTCTAACATAAACAATAAAACAGTACAAGAGACACAGTGGTGCAAGTCAAATGCAGGATTCTGTAAACTGAGAACATGTTGAATAGCATAAGATAAAACTGAATGTAAAATGAAATGTTGTACAGTGGAATACAGTACTACTTATTGTAATAATATATAAATATGTGGACTGTAAACAGATGTATGTGCTATAAACACGAGTACGTGAATACACTTCACAGAGTTATTCAACAGACTATCGGCATGGTAACACCAACACAGGTGAAATACAACTAACAATGAGTCTCTATAGCCTGTGCAATACACTGTATACTTCCACCTTTAATACTTTCACCTGGCTGCTATTTCTCAAAACTGTTACTCGATGTGTATTTTATAAATATTGTACTTTTACCTTTAAACATTTGTATGCATGCTTCTTAATGAATAATCAAGCTATCTTTGGGTCTTTACTTGCTTTAACAAATGTAAATGTCCCCTCTGTGGGACGAATAAAGGTGACTGATAAGGATTATTAGCCACAATAAAATGTGTGATTTGACTATCCCTTCAAACTGCAGGCGATTATTTGATAAATCAATCCAATGTGCGATAGACAGAGTTGTTGTAGCCCCTTGTGTCTAAGAAACTATAATAAATGGTTGTCAGAATAATGAAGTATAAATGTCTAAAAACAACTATGTTATATATTTTGTTGAGTTGTGAACTTACATTATTCCAAATGTTTCCAACTATTTTAAAACTGTTGTCTGCCAGAAGCTGTCATGAATTGACTTTCAAGTACAAACCATAGACTGTATATACAAAGAACAACGCCTCAAATGTGACTTAACTACAGGTCGTTTAAGTAATGTAATATGTTTCTTTCAACCAGTCTTAGCAACCACAAAAAGCACTTGTTTCACTAAACAATCAAAACAATAATGGCCGACTTGATTCTGAGATGTAAAGTAAGTAAAAGTACACATATACAACATATTACTTTTGAATTGTTTGTGTAATATGAAGTATATAGTCTGTAATATGAAGTGTAATGTCTATGTAGTCTGGGAGGTGTGTGGTGCAGTGGTCTAGTGCGTAGGTGTTCGGATCAGGGGAGCACAGGTTCAAACCCCACTGCAGTCAGCATGTCGTTGTGTCCCTGAGACACTTCACCTCCCGTGGGGATTGCCCACAGTATTGAGAATGTAAGTCGCTTTGGATAAAAGTGTCTACTAGTGACATGTAATTAAGTATCAACATTTCAAAAAATAGTTTATCATGAATTATCTTTGAAATGTGGGTAAAAGTGTGATAGCCTTAGTTTAAAACTACTGGACTGCAAAAATACATTTACTAATAAGTAACTTTTCATCTCGAAGAATAAGATGATCAAAGGATCACGTTTTACATTCGACCAACTTCAAACACCATCTTTCATTCACCTTTGGATCCCTGCTCTGCGTCACGCACTGGAACCACACACAGGTCTCTGCTCTGCTAATAAAGCTACCTGTACATCTTGATATAAGTTACAGCTTAATCTCCTCGATACAGTTAAACATTAGTCACAATAAAACTCGGAGTGAGTAATACATTTATAACTCGAGTCATTCAGAGCACACGTCCCACCAGAGCGACGGCGTGTTTTCACCATCTACAGTAGGACCTTTGTGCTTCAGAGTGAGATATGAAGACGTAAACACAGCTTGTGCCAGGCTCAGCGGCACATAGTGCACCTGGAGTACAACCAGGAAACAGAATCACCTCAAGTAGATTATTAATAATATACAGCTTTGCATGCTCTCCAAATCACTTGCTTCATTCAAAATAGCTATGTAGCAATCTAAAATCAGATTCCAGATATACACATTGATAATAGTGCTGCACAATTTGGAAAAAATAACTAATTGTGTTTATTTTAACTGAAATTGCAATAGCTATATTAGAGTTAATTATCATTTTTGAAACATTATTGATCATAGTTGATTTCGCTTGTGTTTTCTGAACTTAAAGGTGGGGTAGGTAATTCACTTCAGATACACTTTTTGTTATATTCCATGGAATGCTCTTAACATCCCGATAGCAATGAATATATTAAATGCTTTGACAATAAATATATACAAACATTTCATCTGTGGAAGCCGTAGTGCTGTAAAAAGCACGACCAATCATCTGAGCCGGCCCGGCTAAAATAACTGGATGGCCTACCTGCCTGTCAGCCTTCCATCTTGTGCACAAACGTATCTCGTGCCCTCATTGGTCATGTGCGCGTTCGTGTGTGTTGGAGGAGGGGCTCTGGAAGGAAGTCTGAAGGAAGGGGCAGATTTTTTTCGGTTGTTTACTTTCAAATTCTAGCGCACTCGAGCTGGTTTCTCCATTCTTACCTACCCTACCTTTAACACGTAATCAGAATATACTAAAATATGATAATATCATATTTTCCGATATTCTGTCTCCTAGCAACTCTGGCACTTACTCCTTATTGCGGTTTCAATTAATTGTGCAGCCCTAATTGACAATAATCTGTGTTGAATGTAAAACAATAAAAGCACCTAGCATGTAATCAGTGGTTTTAAAATCCATTGTGTGTAAAGAAGCGTTTACTTAGCATTTATCCTAATTTCTTGTTTGTAATCTGTGATGGAGAGTCTTCTCCAAACCCACCCTGGACAGGAACAGTGATTGGCTGAATCATCAGCAGAGGTGCCAGTATCACAGATGTCTTCTCTCAGCTAATTGCATGAAGGCACTGCAGTGCATAAAGCACAGGTGCTCTGTCACTGTGCTCCAACTTCTAAACACATTTCGCTGTGAGATAGTCCTCACAATGATTTAATTGCAGCTTAAACTGGTGGATAAGTAGGAAATGTTAGAAAAGACAATAAACACTCATCTAGCAAAACACTACTTTGTTTATTAGCAAAGCGCAGCGAGAGCCAGCAGCCCCCAGGAATGTTGTTCAGAAGCAGAAACAGAAGCCAACTGTGATTAAACCACCAAAACAGCACTTTTCACTCAAACTACAGCAGATATTATGCAGTGTTAATCGCCTGTGTGAATCATTTTTAATTAAACTGAGATGTTTTAAAAAAGAGTGTTATTGCACTGTGTCTTTGGTTACAGTTCTGCGTTACACAAATCAAGCTTTAGACGTGGAAAGGACACGAAATGAAAAGGACAAAAGTGAGCAAAGCAGACTATACAGCATTCATTTTACATTCTATTTTTAGCTTATCTTATTCTATTTTAGTTGCATTTAGTTAACTTCTCCTGCATTACTTGCAAACTAGTCTTGCAATATTCTCTTGCACTATTTTACTTGGATTCGTTTTTTGTCTTCTATATATTCATGTGTTATTGTTGGAGGAGCCTTTGCTTGCATATCTACACTGTAGCAGTGCATATGACATTACAGTACATGTTACTTGTTAGACGCTTTTATCCAAAGCAACTTACATACTCAATACTGTGGACAATCGCCACAGGAGCAATTTGGGGTGAAGTGTCTCAGGGACACAACGACATGCTGACTGCAGTGGGGTTTGAACCTGTGCCCCCCTGATCCGAACACCAACGCACAACCCACTGCGCCACACGCCTCCGTAACAATAAAGTCCTTTAAAAAACCTACAAAAAGAACAAACTAACCTACTGCATAAACCAGAACCCTTAATTTAAAACAGAGGATCCTCCAGAAACCGTGGCACAGCTCTTCCCCCACCACCCCTCCTCCTCCTTCTGAAAAATCCCCGAGGACAAACTAGTGCACACATCTGGCTCTTGGCCACGTGCCCATGCCCGCACTTTCACCACGCAGTCTGGGGTTTGGTTCCTGCTCGCTGTCTTTGTGTTCCCTCTGCTGGCTGTGAGCTCCAGGCCCCTGAGTCATGTTGGTGACGTCCGCCAGCTCGCGCCTCTGGGACAGGGCGCTCACCATGTGCTCCAGCTTGCAGCGGATGTTGGAGTACTGGTGCTGGCGCTCCTCCTTCAGCTGGTTGAAGCAGTACTTTAAGGAGCCGTCTGTAGCTGAGCTCTGCCTGGGAGAGGACGGAGAGGCGGCCTGGGTCTGAGGCGTGATCTGTTGGTCAGTCTGCGTGTCGCTGTCCGTCACCGACAGGCCGGTCTGAGTGGAGGCGTGGCAGGTGATGGAGCTCGCTGGCTCTTTCTCCGTCAGCTGATCTGCGGATAAACGCTGAGTTGTGCTTCCTGCCAGGATCTCCTCCTGCGTGTGCGGCCCCTCCGTCCAGTCCTCATCTAAGGCGGTGGTGTTGGACACCGGGTTGCTTTTGTGGTTATCTGGAGTGGAGGCTTCACACGGGGGCTGGACAGAGAGATTTAAGGCTCTGCGGCTCGGTGTGCTGGTGAGACGCGCTGACTCGAGAGGCCTCTCTCTGGCCAGGTGAGGGGAGGAGGCCCCCAGGTTTTTGACGAGGAGCTGCTCGAAGATGCCGCTGTTCCGGACACTCGGAGGTCCTCGAGTGTTCACAGGTTGAGACTGAGCGTACAGGATCCGAAACTCCTCGTCAAATTTCTCTGTGACCTGGCCAGAGAGCTCGATCAGGTTGCTGCTGTTCAGTTTGCCGTCGGTCCAGTTGTACCTGCACAAGAGCGGGATTTAAAAACATGTATGCATTACAGAAGTACACAAAATAATCAACCAAAAATTGGTTAAACTTTCCAGTAGGCTCATATAAACATACTTATAATACTTCCTTTATAGCTAATAAGTTATATTTACTTTTTTAAATAACATTTGGAATAAATTGTTTATGCGATTTATCCAATCTTTGGATTTGCATAATGCTAATTCAAGGCTTTTAAATAAGAGTTTATTTTTACAATTATTAATTATAAATATTACAAATAAAAACTAAACGAAATACAAAATTGTAATATTTCTCGAACCGAATATTGATTGAAGACATTTTTGTACTAAATCTAATACCCTGTGTTACTCCGTGTATAATTATAGTTAAACCACCTTTAAATATTCATAATGCAATACAGCTGTTATCATAACACATTGCAAAGCTTTTATCATGACTTATTAGGTCAATTATCATAATAGTTTTCACTTTACTTTAGGTGTCTTATAACCAGCTTGTATTATATATGAAGTATAATAACTATGGGGATTATAATTCACTGTAATCATAATTACAGGGTCAATGAGTGGCCTGCAAGTATGTTGATCCTTAATAAGTCAATATAGAATGCTTTGTAATGTGTTACGATCACTTTTATGAAGCGATATAAATGAGGGCTGAAACTAACTCTTATATTTTCATTATCTAAAATTATTCTGTCATTTCATAAACAGTGAAAAATGTCCATCTCCATTTAGGCACTGTTTACATGGGAACGAAACGGGTTGTATCTGCTACTTTTCTCTTTCGTATAGCCCGTTCGTTCACACGAGGCCGTAACGGAACCGCGGAAACGGACCCCTCAAACGATAACGGGTCCCAAGGTGGAGAGATCTGCGGACGGAACACTCTGGGGGGGCAAACGGCTCTGTGTGTACGTCCTATACGATCATTTCCTGATAACGATGAAGCCATAGCCCCGCCTCTCCCCACCTCTCCTGCTCACTGCTGTAGCATGGTCAGTAGCTACTGCTACTGACCATGCTACAGATGTTAGTGCAAAATCTACAGCTCCTCTACCACAACCATCAGCAACAAGTGGACATGGAGAACTACATGAACTACTATGAATGTTGCTAAATCCACCACGGAGCATAAACAGAAGGGCAACCATGGCAACCATGCTCTGGGGGGGGGGGGGGGGGTCTTCTTCGCTGCTTTTGGTGTATTTTGTGGCGGAAGTACAGCTCCACTTACAGGCCCGGCATATGTACTACACCGTCTCCAGCGGGTCGAGCGGTCTCGTGTGAACGGACAAGTTTCTTGAGCTGATACCGTGTGAACGAAATACTTTTTTGATATCGAATTCGGTTCGTTTGCGTTCCCGTGTAAATGGGGCCTTAGTCAGTCCAAAACCCCAATATATTCACAAATATATAAAAACACACTGATACAGAAAAGCTTGATATCTCCATATTTCTAGTCTGAAATGTTTGCATGAAAGCTGACTTTAAAAATGAATCCATAATAATAAGTATTGTGTACATTCCTTAACGCTCATTTCAGATTTGTATTAAACAGCTCTATAAGCAGATTATAATGCATCATAAGTATGTTTAAAATACAATATAGTCTGGGGCGTCATAGAAAGTTTCACAGAAAAATTGTATTACATTACTCTCTGTTAGATGTGGAGGTTTTAGGCATATCCTCGCTGCATAATACACAGCACATGCATTTGCCTTCAGATAAAATGCTTAGCAGGCGTTACCTGTAGGAGCCTGTCGCCACTCTGTTGCCGTCGATCAGCATGAACCTCTCGTGAACCTCCCCGGTAATCCTGGCTCCTGATCTCATGTAATAAGTTGTACCAGTTATGGTTCGCACTTTCATTTGCTGAACGGATTATAAAGGGGAAGAACAAAGGGAGAAATTAGTGCAGACACGACCAGACATCAAATATTGAAAATGTATTTGTATAGTATTTTTTTTAAACTAGTTGCAGCTCCAAGTGCTTTAACAACATGGCATCACAAATTTAAAAAGAGAACAAGAAAGTAACTGCCGGTCAAACGCTTAAACCTCAAACACACATAAAAAGCCTATTATAACAATTTAAGGGACACAACAAAATAAATAATGATCCTTCTCTGTAATAAATAACAATAAAGATTATTCTTATTATTTATAAAGACCTATAAAAGAAATAAAAAAATTATTTTAAAAAATAAAAATACAAAAATTAGAATAAGAAAGATTAAAAAAACAATTTAAAAAGGGGATATCGCTAATAAAACTAAAATAAATAGAAAGAGAAAGGTAAAGAGCAGAAAGATTCTGCCTGTGATGTTTGCTGGTAGGGTGTAACACAGTTGGGGAGCGTATTTAATAAAAGCTGCTTCACCCATTTCATTCTGGGTGGATTTTCTCAAAGCCATCTGAAGAGGACGTCAGGGCTCGTCTATTACAGGGCACATTTTAATCTGATGCCATCTTGATGTTATTATTGTGCACACAGAGCCACACCCAGCTCAACTGAACCAACCACATACCCGAAGGTCGTCCAGGCGGACGTTGACATTTCTGCACATCTTGAGGAAAGCCGGAGCACACGATTGGTCGAGCAGGATGTAGACGGGGACTTTGCGTAGGGTGCAAGCCTCCTGAAGATCCTTAAAGATATCCAGGTCTGTCAGGGAGTCTGTAACTATGGCAATCACCTGCAGTGGAAAATTACAGAGGTAATATAATGGAATTCCTTTTAGGAGCTGCAGCAGCGCCGCACTCAGCACATGACAGTGTTTTATTATTATCAAATGATCAAGGCCTTATTCAAACAGAGCCGTGAATCTGTCACCTAATGTTTGTGCTGATGAGCTTTCTATTGACTGTGGTCTGTTACCATGGCGATTGCCGGTAACGCTTGGTCAGCAAACAAGTTATACTTTCATGCAGGAGACGAGCCTCTGTTCTCCAAAAGCTCAGGTTCAAATGGAGATTTCTCTGGTTTTCTAGCAAGGACGAGAGGAATTTCACACGCTGTGGTAAAGGTTGTGTGACGTGTCGAGGATTAGACATGGATTGTTTACATAGCTCAGATTTATTTCTTTAAACTGTGTGTTCTCCACATGCAGCTTAGTCAGGAGTTCCCTGCTTATTTTTAGGGAAATGTGTAAAAAACATAGTCACATTTTTGTGGAATACAGGAGCAGGCTGTTGCTCGTCAGCTGCCTGGTATAACAAATCCTGTGTGTGCCGTGAGCGGTTTGACATTACAAAAGGACAGCCAACCGTAAACCGGTCCTGGACGAGAATATTTGCATTACGGTTTCAACTTGAGCTGCAAAGGTAAATCGATTAGTTGTCAACTATTCATTTTAATTGCTAACCTTTCTGATCATCATTTAATCTGTTTGAGTATATTTTTAAATAAGGTACAAACATCTGATTCTAGCTTCTCAAATGTGAATATTTTCCAGTTTATTTACTCCTCTATGACTTTGTAGACATAAGAGTTGTGGGTGACAGAAATACATTTTAGGAGGTCAACTTGGGCTTTGGAAAACTTACATTTTCCCCTTTTTCTGACATTTTATAATCCAAACCAATGGAATATTTGTGAAAATAATCATCCAATTTCTCTACAATGAAAGTATTCTCTAGCTGCAGCCCTGGTTTAAACTGTCTGCCTGCACACCTTCCTTTCAGCCACAACCCAGAGAGGGAAACCAGCATTGTAATTGCTCTTAATGAAGAGGGAATGCAAACTTTGATAGAAGGGAGCACAGCAAGTCGAGGCACATCTGGCACGCAGGCCCTCCACAGGCCCGAGGTGCTGCACACACACTCCCTCCATAAAGGAATGTTTCTTTAAAAAAAAACATGCCGGACAGACAGCTCACATCAGGAAGCGTCTTCATGAATATTCATGGCCAGTTTTTTGTGTTCATTAGATCCTTTTGGTCATTACTTTCTGTCTTATCAACACATCAAAAACCTTCCAAATCTACTCACTGATCAAGGGAACTCCGTAGGGACAATCTGGCATGTATTTTGAGGATGACACAAAGAAGATGTAGAAACTTGATTTCCCCTCCAAAACAAGTTCAATAAGTGACTATATACACTCACTGATTTTGTGACAGCGGGGGGCATTTTTTTCTTGAATTTGACACATATTTAAAAATAACCCTGTTTTAGGATGATACCAAAAAGCAATTAAGCCTAATAAATACCATTAGGAACTATTGTAACGTCATTATTATAAATATGGATGAGTAGAAAATACAAAAATGACTAAAACTGGATATAGCACACCATGTTCCCTCATGTACCTGCAGGACATTTCTAAAGGAAATAATATAAATCAGAAATCGAGAGTATTTTTTAAAGGGGGCAGCTGTGCTTTTAATACGGTTCTTACAAACCTCTCTGGCACTTTTCCAACACAATGAAGATACAGAAACTAGATTTTCCCTCCAAAAAAGTTTAATAAGTGACTACACACTCACTCATTTTGTGACAGGGGGGCATTTGATGTTTGAATTCGACAAATATTAAAACAATAACCCAGTTTTAGGATGATACCACAGACCATGCTGCCATTACTGTAGCAATTAGGCCTAATAAATACTATCAGGAACTATTTGGAAAAGTAATTGTAAAAATATGGGGAGTAGAAAGTACAACATGACTATAACTACATAGGGCCTACTGCAAAGCATGTTCCTTCAGATATTTCTAAAGGAAATTAAGATTTTTTTAAACGTGGTAGTTCGATTTTTTTTAAAGCTGCAGCTGTGGTTTTAATAGGTGTTTGTGCATACCTCTGTGGCACTCTGGATCATCCGCCTGGCAGCCTCCTTGCAGCTGTAGATGCTCTCCCCGTAGCTCGGCTGGAAGTGCGCCACGGCCCGCGTCACTCCCCGGTACGAGCCTGCGGTGAAGCCCGGCCAGCCGAGCTCCAGCACCGGCGGCTCCACGTCCGACACCTCGGGGAAATACGTGACGGAGGAGCAGTCCAGCGAGCTGCTGAGTTCCGGGCCCTGCTCCTCCCCGAGGAAAGATACACACCGCGTAGGAGGAACAGCAGCGCTGCGGATCCGCTGCATCTCATCGTCCGACAGAAAGTTGGGGATCCTCTCTTTGCTGAGGAACTCCAGAAAGTTGTCTATTCCTCCCGACAGCAGCTCCTCCAGAGCCAGTCGGTGCCTCTCGTTGTACAGCTCCTGCAGCTTCAGCTCGTCTCCCCCGGTGAGTTTGGTCCCTAACCGGAGAGGTGAGTCTTCAAGGTACTGCGACATCGCCACGATTTGTTCCCCTTTCTCCTTCAAACGCTCAGGTGAGGTGACGTTTTCGACCTTACAGGAAGCCAGATTCGTATTTGGATTTTTTCCCTCCGTTCCTCTTCGTATTGGCTGTCTGAAAGTTGTCAGACCAGATTGGCGTCTCCCGGCTCGATGAGGCGGGCTGTCAGTCTAATGTAAAGCCGGTCTCATTGGCTCGTTTGGAGGCAAACAATCCTCCGGTCCGGCCCTCTCTCTGCCCTGATCCGGTTACAGAGCACATAGCAGCTGGGAGCAGGGAGGCTTCACTCTGACGCTTTATCCGGGCACTATGAACTCTGTGATTCCTTGGGACCAGGATCCTCTATTCTCAGTTTAAAACAAACAAAAAAGAACATTTAAAAACACCCACTTTCTGCCAATGGTTTCTCGTTCACTTAAATATCAGTGGTGTAAAGTAACTAAGTAGATTTACTCAAGTAGTGTACTTAAGTTCAATTTTGAGAGACTTTGTATTCACTACTTTGTACTTATACCAACTACAATTCAGAGGTATATCGTGTACTTTCAATCAATAACATTTATTCAATACCTTTAGTCACTTTACAGATTTTAATTAATGATGTCAAATATAATCAACACTTAAATCAGACTTAAGTTACACCCTGAGTCAATTCACAAGCTACCCTGCAGTAAATACAACTAGCTGCGGGTTTCCAGCTTTGATAACACTTTAATACATCAACACATTATAATCAAAACATATCATATATATTATTCTGAAATGGGCCAATCTGCAGAATAAGTACTTTTGGTACTTTAATTTTGATGCTAATACTTTTGTACTTTTACTTGAGTAACATTTGAATGCAGGACTGTACGTGTAACAGAGTATTCCTACACTTAAAAAAAATATAAAATATGGTTTCTCTTTCACTTTAGACGAAATTAGACACATAGATTTCCCATCTGCTCACTTGGCTGTCATCTATCCTCGTAAGGAAGATTTTTATTATCAAAAGCGCACCAAGAACAGAGAAGCAGTCGATAGAAACTAAAATATCAGAGGCTCCCTCAAGCATAATAAAAATGTTAACATAACCAAATACAAAAATGTAATAAAGCTTTAAGGGCAAACTGAAAGTGGGAACAGAGCAGCACTCAAAGTCAATACATCTTTTCAGAGCTTTCTTGTGAATATTCAGCTATGTCAAGGTCAGAGAAAGTGCACGTTAAGATGACATACTTCCTTTGTAAACCAGTGCGTAAGGTGCACACACTGGGTAACCATAGCAACAGTATCTACTACTTGTGGTGGATACTGTGCATGAACTTGAATTGACTACAAACTACAATAAAAAATGGTCTGTGATTTGCAAACAGCCTAGCCTTCATCTAAACCTGAACAGCTAAATAGAATTCCAGAAAATGGTCTTCCAGAAAATTCAAATGTAGAAAATGATTATACACCTTAAATCCTAAACAAACCAGCATGTTGTTTTTTTACAATTAGAAGATAATCAAGACGAAAGCATTCCATCTTGGCAACCTCTAATCAGTATTCAAAAAGGATAATGTCCTGCTGTGCATAAGCCTACGGGGACAGAAGCCTGCAATACAGGAGATAGTGCCAAAGAAAAGGGACACACACACTCCCCCAAAGTACACAATATAATACAGAAACTGTGTGCTAATAAGTACAAATATATATCGTATTGAGACATGACTGCTGGTATCCTTTCCATAACTCTATAGTACAAGCCTATATGTGCCACAAATGTATAACTGTATTAAGAAAATCTTATATTTTAGCAACGCTTATTTTATTCCTACTAGTACGATACCAGTTAATGCATACTGCACATCTCACTTTGTTTTTTTACCATAGAGTGATCCATCTTTCTGTTAGACATCTTTGTTTGTCCTGACTGTACACAGCTACAGGCAATGTCTGAACCCAGTCAGGACAAACTGGGAGGGAAGAGCAAATCCGCGTTTCCTTAATAATGGAGGCCTGTAGTAGTAGCCCTATAAGTCCATATTTACACAAGGCATTAAGAATGTTGTAATTGTGTTGCTCATGCTGTAGGCCTCTTACTGTGTAGTCCCGCTACCTGTTACACATACAGGTTGCCAAGTGTACACATATACACATATTTATATATCCATAATATTACAATGATATCTCTAATAGGCTTCTCTACAAAAACCTGTAGTACTCTACTTTCAAGTATCACACTTAATACTTTTTGTGTGCTATTGCTATTGCTATTGCTAGTCCACTTCTCTTTTTCTAATGACTTGTTGATATGTTTTCTCCATATATTTAAAAAATAGTTTACCACCTTTAATTAAATATTTCATTAGACCCAGTGTGCAGTAATGTAAACTGGTTTAGGGTCTCTGCGCTTTCCCCGGGCAACAAGGCCAACAAGGTCACGAGGGTCACAGCCGAGTAGCCCCTATTCTTCAAAACGAGACATAACTAACATTGGTAATTTGATTTCGAGGAAAGATAGTGTTCTCATATTCAACTACGATAGTGGATATGAACCTCAAGGTTTAATTTACTGTGCACCTGCGTAATCTACCACTTTTACGCGTGTGCGTAAAAGTCTATAAAAAGCCTCTGGGCTAATAGGCCTGCTTTAAATGGCAATTCCCACACCGATTAATATTCAGAGTAGCCTATCAAGTGTTTTTTTCTTTTCTCAAAACGTCAGCAGTATTTAGAAAAAACAACAACATGTGACCTAATTAAGAGGAGCTTTTGGATGATGAAGCTCACTGAAACGGCCGATCACGAAACTCCTGTCAATTCCAAATGTACACAATACATTACATCTGCTCTGCCTGCTCCGCGGCGCCATTGTAGCTATGTATAACCCAATCTGCAGCTAGAGCTCTGCCTTACCCCTATAACGACATACCCAAATGTGCACGGGGCTCAGTATACGTACCCCCCCCCCCCTCCTCCCCTTCTACACACACGCCCGCACACACATCTCCATCTCATCCCCGCCCCTCTCCAACATTTTACATGAAAGGGCTTTTGGATTTTGGATGACGCTCCGAATCACGTGTCCATAGGAAATACACTCGCTATAATTTTTTGGAGCTGCCTCGTCCTGCGCCGCCGACCGTAGTTGTTTTGCCGTCTCCATACAGTGTGGCTCAAGGGTGGAAAGGTAATATAATGTAATGTACCTTGCCGTGGTCACTGACGGGTTCACGCCAGTTCACCGGGTTCACTTGAGGAGAGCTCCCACCCCCTGCTCGCCTCCTCTTCTTCTCCAAACGCAACGATCGGAGCTAATCCAATATTATTCATTTATATATTCATGTCGGATTCAATTTTTTCCCACCGACTGTTGAGGTAAGGATCTACTCTTCCAAAAAATAATACCTCTCTCTGTGTTGGCGAGGGCGCGTTCTCTAAAAGTTGTTGACTGAAATTAAGCCTCGCTATTGCATATTGCATTTTCATCTGGTGCTGTGTAGTCAAGGCAGTTTATATGAAGTCGCCAATGTATAAAATGGCGACAGTAGGTGAAGGAGGGGGGTGGAGGTTTTTTGGGAATAGTCATAAGGTTATATAGAGTGCCAGATCGCCTTTGGCAAGTACACTCCGAGGCGGTGTGTTGCCCCACAGCCTTTTGAATGGAGAGAAACGGGTTAACTCGTCAGTTTGTTACAGTTACAACAAACCGAGCCTCCGTCTGGCTGAATGTGCGCTCCTCCTTGCGCTATACAATGTGGCGTATCTGCTTATTTTATTGCACAACGCTCTGTATTTCCCCCACTAGGCTGTGTGAGTGTGAGTGCTTATTTAGTTGTGAAAGACTTCCAAAAGCAGTGCTATAGCGGGCGGTACGACTGATTTAAGAGTCCATAGATGTTCAAAACTGCACGCCAAGTATCAATTTCCATCTATTGATCGCTCTCACTCTCTCTACACATTTCTTCCTTTTGCCTGAGCTGAAAAGGTAGGCCTGTATCTCTATGCACAGGACTCTTTTTCTTTCATTTCCTCCTCTTCCTCCTGCCAACATGTGCTGCTGCCCTACTAACACACGTACACTACACGTACACACACGCGCGCGTACACACACATACAGAACAGTAAAGCTGCTGATTTCAGGAGATATTTTGCAAACTGTGGATTATCCTTGAGGCATCGTATTTAAAATATCAGCTCAGTATGGTCACATTTTCTACCCATACGTAAATATTGTGCCAGCTTTGAATGCCATGTGTCTCCCTCTGCCCTCAGCGGTAGGACCTCTGTGCTGACTAATGTTGCCTGCGGATCTGTGAGTGCACTGTCCATAACACAAGAAACAACCCCAGATTATACAAGCTAGACATGAATCATGGGCCATTTTTGGAATGTTTTTAAATTATTTATCCATTAAAGCTTGTTATATATAATGTAGGTCATGGAAATGACTGCGTAACATTTTGAGGTTTTCCTGAGAGAGTGGGTGTTCGGTCTGTGGGGAGTGACTCCAAAGTGTGTGTGGAGTCCAGGGGACATTTCTGCTCTCCGAAAGTTGTGTGTGATACAAAGGTAAATGAGCTCTTGCTGTGCAGATCCGGGCAGATCGGGTTCTGGGCCCGGTGAGTTGAGAGTGTGTGGAGGATTTCACTCCGGCAGGACGCTTACTCTGGGGGAATGTCAATTCCCTTTGTGGATCCCTGGGAACAGTCTTCCATCTCCCTTCTCGGAACTGCTCTAATGAGGCCAGGCATATTGCCTTTCATCCGTCTCTCCCTGCAATTAGGCACAGCTCACAGTTTTCGTTATGGCCACAGCGCAGTGTTTGTATACACAGACACAATGTAGCGGGCCAAGACTGCCCACTGCTCCCCTCAGCGAGAACAGCGTCTCGGCACATGCCGCCCCTCGTATACCTGGAACACTGTACTCTTCAGGATTTGGTGTTCTTACTTCCAACAACACTGTGTATGTTGTGTTTCTGTGTGCCCCCCACAGCTCAAAGTGAATCCCCTGCCAGAGCATACAGAGGAAGGTCATATGGTCATGATTTGTAGATTTACTTGACATGGAGTGTAAAACATTCCTTGAGTTCAGAGGAGAAGAAAATCTAATCTAACACCAACCAGATCTATTTTCCAAATCGCTCTTTTTGAACACAAACAAGCATTCAAGACCGCGGCATACCTCATGATCCTCGCAGAAAATGCAGAGTCCTATTTTTCTCCTACAGAAAGGACGGCGTTCTATACAGGTTCAGTTTTATGTGGGTCTTTCATCCCTTTTGGTGTTGCTTTTGTCACCGGACCAATGCCGTATCGAAGCCCAGACCGCTCAAAGCCTCACTAAAACAGCATGTTTGCACAGTTCCAAGCAAAAGAAACGCTTGAGCACCGTGAGGGGGGGGGGGGGGGGGGGGGGGGGGGGGGGGGGGAACCTTGGGGCTAGCGGGGAAAGAGCCCCTGCCACTTTCTCTGTCCCATGCAAGAAAGGTTTGGTCAGCAGGAGCTGGCATTTGCCAGTCTTTGGCAGTTATAGGAGGCTGTGATGTCAGCCATTTTAGGATGGACAGTACAATGTGCGGTGCGCCGCCATCTTTCTTTCTTTTCTCCTTAAGTTGCCAAATGAATGCCTGTAGTCTTGGCTACAGAACTGAAGAAGTTATTCATCAAAAGTGATTTAAACGGATGCATGACTCAGATTTTATTCTTTCGTTCTCTGCGAACCATGGTTTATTTGTCCGTCATTCATCTGGGCCACAGATAAAACAATGTAAGATTTCATCAGTTAGCGTTCGCCCTAACACAAAACAGGACTTGGCTAAAAAAGAGGCTCAGACAGCCGGAGTGAATGTAGTGAAAGCGCCTCCGTCTGCAGGCCTCTGCGCTGATTTACTGAGACAGAAACAGTGTGACACGAGGTCATCTGTACGCCCGCGATATTTCTTTCATCAACCTCCGTCGTGAACACGAGAAAGGCGGAGCTGATTGAGAAAGAAGAAAAAGCCAAGTTGTTGTTGCGGACCTCACCCGAAGTTATCCGAAAAAGATCCATGAATAGCCTTCTAAGGGGTGGCAGCATGTGGATTAAGTTTGTCCTGCACCGGATGCAGTCCAGGGAATTCACTGTGTGTGTGTGTGTGTGTGTGTGTGTGTGTGTGTGTGTGTGTCTTTTGAGGTCGTGGGTGTGGGCGAGTGATTCGGTTGTGTGTGTGTGTGGCGTGGTGGGCAAGGGGAAGAGAGGGGTTGCCATGGCAATGTTAACACATGAGTGGCACCACCGACCGGTCTCCCAGTGGACGGGGCTGCAGTCATGGAGGTAAGGGGGGAATGTGTGTGTGTGTGTGTGTGTGTGTGTGTGTGTGTGTGTGTGTG
>CALSBZ010046870.1:2469641-2485793 GCA_943591055.1 Gobionotothen gibberifrons | reverse complement strand
TGTGTGTGTGTGTGTGTGTGTGTGTGTGTGTGTGTGTGTGTGTGTGTCTACGAGGTGTCAGCGGGGAGGAATATTGAAACAGCAGAGCCTGTCATCACCATCAGTCATCCTCTCACTTCACTCCCAAATGTATGAGTTGTGTCTTCCTTTGTCCTTCTTCCTCCTCCAGCCTCCACATTCTCATTCATGTGACAGGTGGCACAACAAAACACCAATCTCTGTTTGTTAATGTCAACTGTAGGTGACCCAACAATCTGGGAGTGTCTGAATCAGTGGGCTGTTTTGAATTAAATTGTAATGTTTAGCAAACCACTTTGCCGCCTCGCCTCCCTTTCCGCTGGTAGCAGCTCTCCGCACATTGAGCGACTTTCTCCTGTTGTAATATTGTAATTACTGCAGCAGTTTATGAGGTGATGAAAGGGAATACACGCTGCTTTCTTTCAATTGGTTTTTCGCTGAGATGGGAGCAGCGCACTCATCTGTTTGCCATGTAAAAGTATAAAGAATATAATTAAATATTAATGAGATGTAAATATAATATTGTTATGGAAATGACGAGTGTAAGCGCGCATAAGGGAGGCCCCTCCTGTAAATCTTAAAGCTGCTATTAAATGAGGCGGAGCGTATAAATCCCATCAGAATTGAAAACCTAGCCTAATCCCATTTGTTTTTGAAACGCTTGTTTTTGAAAAGTTGAATGGCGGAGACGTGGCGAACAAGGACCCTCCGCTAAGCGTGGGTGTTCGAGAAAGCACGTCTGAGAGATCTGCCACGCTCTCCCCCTCCTCGCCTCCAAAAACAGTACGACCCCCCCCCCTGAAAGGAGTTCCCCCCCCCCCTGTGCCGTGGATCCAGTGCCAGTGCGAGGACACACACGACACACAGGGGACATACCTCGAAACACAAGGCCCGGCTTTTCAGAGACACCATTCACGGCTCCCTGTCTGGGAAGCCCTTGTCTTGTGTCTGATCGCACGTCTCGCTCGCCAGATAAAGCAGCCCCTTCCTTTCATAGGTGACCTGATTCTTTACGTAACCTTTCTCAACTCTTGGCTTGTCCCGGGGGTTTCTCATACCGGCATCCCCTCTGCTGGGTTAGAGGGGCTTCTACACCCTTTCACCGCTTCGTTATCACTTTCTTTTCTGCAACTTACTGTGTGTGGCACAAAGAAAATTCAACACTGATCTGAGGGAACAATCTGTTCCATAGCACCGTGGCATCTCTAACGCAGGTGTTTGAGATTTGCACATCTCGCTCCATACCATAATGCTTTGTAGTGATGAAGCAGCCCATTCTTTTCATAGGTGACCTGAATCTTTTTGTTACCTTTCTCAACATTTGGCTCGTCCTGGGTTTCCTCATGCAGGAAGTGTTCATCTGTACTTGGCTCATACCGGCATCCCCTCTGCTTGGTAGGGGGCTTCTTTACTATTCCACCGCTCAGTTATCACTTTATTTTCTGCAACTTACGGCGCGCTGTGTGTGGCACAAAGAAAATGAATCAATTCAACACTGATCTGTTCCATAGCACAGTGGCATCTCTAACGCAGGTGTTTGAGATTTGCACGTCTCGCTCCCGTTCTTTTCATAGGTGACTTGATTCTTTACGTAACCTTTATCAACTTATGGCTCCTCCTGGGTTTTATTTGGCATCCCCTCTTCTGGGCTTCTACACCATGTCACCGCTTAGTTATCATGCGGGGGTAGGAGAAGTACTCAGATCTTGTTCTTGTGTAAAAGTAGAGTGTATGTTACAAGTGAAAGTCATGCATTCAAAATGTTACTCGAGTAAAAGTACAAAAGTATTGGCATCAAAATATACTGAAAGTACCAAAAATCATTCAAAACCCAGCTGTTCAAACTAGCATTTTCTGTATACCCTGTACCCTGTGTCCTTTTGCGTCCTTCTTTAGTCCATTTCCTGTTGTTTGTCTTGTCATACCCCGGCTGATACTTCACTTCACTAAATCCACTGTTTTAACTGTTCCCTATGCCCTGTAAGGTGTCCTTGGGCGTTATGAAAGGCGCCCCCCAAAATAAATGTATTATTATTATTATTAAAAGTAAAAGTACTCACTATGCAGATGAGCCCATTTCAGAATAATATATATTATATGTTTTGATTATAATTATTGATGCATTAAAGTGTGATCAAAGCTGGTAACCATGGAGCTCATTGTAACTGCTTTGTATGCTGTAAGGTAGCTTGTGAGGTATAATTATTCATCCAAATCTGCCAAGTAACTAAATAAATGTAGAGGAGTACAAGTACATGATTTACCTGGAAATACCTCAAAGTAAAATACTTGAGTAAATGTACTTACTTACGTTCCACTGCTCTGTGTGGGACAAACACAATGAATCACTGATCTGTTCCATAGCATAGTGACATCTCTCACACAGATGTTCAGATATGCCTGACTGCGTCCCTCGGCTGTGTGAAAGCTGGCTCCTAAATCCCTCGTTCAGTGGAAAAAAACTCAATGAAAGCCGTGTCCTCAGCAGGGGTTAATCGAGGGAGCCGTCAGAGGATATCATGACCTCTCTGGCGACAAAACATACAGCACTCGCACGTGTCTGGATGCAGTGAACCGGGATTACTGCATAAGATGCTGGTGACCTAGTTTTTTGTTGTTGTTTGTTTGTTTTGTTCTTTTTTCCCGTCAGCCAGACAGTCAGTATACATTTTAAAAAAGGTAGGTAGGTAGGTATGAGGACGTGAGCCTGTCTGGGATCGGCGTGTACCGACGGGCAGTCATTTGAGGGTTTTAATTCTGGAACAGGTTCATCTTTTATTTACCATCCAGCCGGCCGCGGTGAACACGCACGTGGATGCAGTGACGAAAGTCTGTGAAAGTGCGTTCCACTGGGTTCAAAGGCAGCATAACAAAAGAAAAATGTGAGTTGGAAAATAGTATGAGATATGGTTTTCATTGTAAGCGACAGAATGCAATGCAAGATGTCAAGGTTTGCTTTTGGGATGATGTTCGCTGATGCTTTTTATTTCCAGAATGATAGGCTTGCAGGAGAGGATAAAGCCTGGGTGATATGGATTAGATGATGATAGGGTGAGACTAGTTGCTAGTTGCTTCTCCAGCTTCAGAAATGAAGAAGAGAGTGGCATTCGGAGGCTGTGTGGGTGTCAGAAGTTCATGCGGAGGGCAGAGGGTGCAGAGCGCCCCTTTGATATTCTCTCTCATCGTTTCCATTACATGTTTTCTACTTTCCAGTGATTAAAACGACTATAAAAAAACAGCCGTATCGCTAATGAAACACTTGGCTGTAGTCTTCGCATTGTCTTGTCCTAGAAACGTTATTGAATATTTGTGGCTCTGAGAGAACCGAGGCCTGTTTTTCACTTAATAATGCGGAGTAGAAAGAACAGCCTGCAGAGACAATCCGTATCCATCCTCATGACTGCAGTGTTATAGGAAGTGAAAGCCTGTCGATGTGGTTTGCTAATGGATTTGTGCACCCAGGGATCTGTGTATTGTGTTCGTATGCATGCGGGCGACGCCATGCTGTGTGTTGAACACGTGTACGATGAAATGGGCTGATCCTGCAGCTGGTGAAAAAGCTTCAGATGTTTTTAGCTTCTCAGATCCTGTGAAAACTGTTGTTAGCTGACTGCTGGGACACACACTCTCTTACACACACACACACTAGTCACCTGATTTCCCCTCTTGACATTACATTATGCTGGGAAGGATCACTGTGACGTCCGATGTAAAACACATGGCTGCCATCCAAACGTGGCAGTTAAACGCTCACACTCCAGTGCAGTCGTTTAACCTTCACATGTCTTCTTTACTGCACAACTCAGAGCATGTGACACTTTTTAAAATATTATTTAAGTCCCGATTTCTTTCCACGAAAAAGAAATGCTTACCCAAATATTTTTTTGTAGACAAACAGATACCTGTATGGATATTTTTGCATTTTTTCGGTTGCTGCAGACAATGTGTGGCAGCTGGTGAGGTTAAATACACCCGGATTTATCAATTTGGAGTGAAGTGCCTCCCACTCAGTAGGTACAAAATCCCCAAGGTATTCTGCGGATGATATTTATATACTGATATTAACTCTTTCCAGGAGGCGGGCAGGTGGCATCTGGCGACAATAATCCACAAACACTGATACAAACATCACGTTTATAAATATGATATTAACTTTAGCTTTAGTCTTGGTGCCAACCGGCATTTTTATTACATGTTTTGTTAATATCATGAGGCTGCTCCAAAAAAATTAATTCTGTGGATTGGTGCCAAGGCTAATAAGGAGAGCCAAACCTACGGCAGCCGTGAATTAGACTGCCGTTTCTGTCTCTGTCGATTTACATGCTGTTTTTTCTGAATTCATAAAAAAGGACAGCTAGACAGGAGTCTTTAAATCTACAATAATTACTAGAACCTTGAAAGGCTGAGTTGATTGACTGAGTTTAGTGCCCTGGATTATTGTTTTGTAGATTTACTTGATATATTTAATATGTCCAATATTAATATTAATGGTGTACACACTTTGCCAATTTAAAAATAAAATGTGTCTCGAGAACGAAATCCACATAATTATAGGCATAATGTAAAAGGTTTTTTTTTCCAAATACAAGCCCTAGACTCTTTTCATGTTCTGCTATAATTGCTGATAAATACCACCTACACGTATCACACAGTGTGGGGGTTTTATCTTTCATCATCCTGCTTACTTAAATACATCATGCATGAATATTTAATATTGGAATTTTCTTAAAGCAGAATTATAAACTGCCTTCCATATAAAACCGTTTTTTATCTGTATTTGTGTTGATGCTCTGGTGCCATATACTGCTTTTTTATACCAGATTAAAGATAAAAGTCCTCTTTTCCCACAGGTTCCCTTGGAGCTGTTAAACTTGTCCATGTGACAGGAGTCCTGCAGAGGGCATGAAGCAACACTGTGATATCATAGTGGCTGGTCCATGACACTAAACTCCATTAAACCCTCTCCACTCTCCACCCGCCCTCTGTTCTCATCACACCGGACAAGCAATCACTCACTCTCCATCAACACAGAGCTGCACCATGGCCAGCAAGAGGAAATCCACGGTACCATGCATGATACCATCCAAATCCAAACATGTGCGTGAGGAAATCATACTGGGCTCGCTACCAGAACTGCTACCAACCATCCCAGAAGACAGCATACTCAGCATCTCTGGAGAAAAGTCTGGCCATTTCTCTCACAGCTCCTCCAAATCCGACAGTGGCAGCGAGATGCAGAAAGGAGGTGCATACAGCTGTCCAAAGTGCCGTTTCGAGTCCAGAGATCTAAACTACTTTTTGGATCACATGCACAACTGCCACTTAGACTTCAGGGCTCAGCCCACTTTCTACTGCCTGAACTGTGAGGTGTCGGTCGTCCGCTTTGAGGCTCTGGCGCTCCATAATGCTACCGCCCACCCTAAGATAATGGAGGGCTTGGTCACTGCCTCCCTGACTGTCAACAATAGGGATGGAGTAACCACAGTGGAGCAGAGCCTCTTCACCGAGAGCGGAGAGGTCTACAGAGAATGCTCAATCTCCCTCACAAAAACACCTATTGCAAAGATGATGAAAAGCAAGGGGGAGCACAAAAAGATTGTGGTTTCTCACACCGTGGAGGTACGTAAGATAGACACTGGAAAGGATGTAGACCCCAGCATGATGACAAATGTGCCTGAACTCCAAAACGGGGCTCTCAGTCTTTCTGCCGCCCCAGCTATGCCGAGGACAACTGTCGCCCACGTGACGAGGACGACAGTGCCCAACCAAGTCTTTCACCAGCACACTCCCTCCCTTTACTCCTCCCCCTCTGATTCCAACAGAGACCTTCCAAAGGTGATGATCCCCCTCAGCAGTATCCCCACCTACGATGCCGCCATGGACACCAGCAGCTTTCTCAAGACATCCTTTGGCAAATTCCCCTACCCGACCAAAGCCGAGCTCTGCTACCTGACGGTGGTCTCAGAGTTCCCGGAGGAGCAGATCAAACTGTGGTTCACCGCCCAAAGGCTCAAGCAGGGCATCAGCTGGTCTCCGGAAGAGATCGACGAGGCCAGGAGGAAGATGTTCAACACGGTGTTCCAGGGTGGAGCGCCGCAGAAGCAACCCGCTGTACAACGGCACGTCAATCACATTGTAACCCACCACACTGTCCACGCAGGCTCAAAAGGACCAAACTTCCAGATGGCCAAACTTCCCTTCGGTGGTTTGAAAAGGCCTGTCGGAGCCACACAAACAAGCATGTCAACCAACCCTAATGTCACCAGGGTCTCGTACTCTACTCCAATTCTCCCCCCAAGGTTCCCATCTGTTGTCAGAACAACGCAGGTACTGCCCAAGAGTATTCAACCCACTGTGGAGCCACACAAGAGCAATGGCCTGAGCTTGGATATGGCTGGAAGCGGCGTTTGTGTGAGTAGCACCAGCAGCAGCCGGAGCAGCAGTAGCAACAGTAGCTGCAGTAGCAACAGCAGCATCAGCAGCTATTCCGGCAGCAGTAATGGGGTTGAGACTCACAACAGGAAACCGGTGCAAAACAGCAGCCCAAATAACATCTTCGCCACTGGCTCTACCAACATTAGCAATAATGATGAGCACTGTGTTGCCAACTCCAACAGGAAAGCAAACGTCCAAAGCAGTTCGCCAATCAGATTGGGAGGTTCAAACGGCCCCAAGAGTCAAGTGATCATCGACAGCACCAGCAAATTCACCATCGCCTGTAACAATCACTACAACGGCATCATCGGTCCACAAGAGCAGGGCAGCAGCGCCGCTGAACCGAACGACGATCGCATCAACAACAAGACCAACAACAGCAGTATTATCGATGAACACCCTCCCTGTAATGACAGTGTCCCTAACCTGAACCATGCCAGCAAATCGCCGACTGAGAGCACCAGCACTTGTGTCATTGCGAAATCCTCTGTTTTAGACGAGGGTAAATGCAACAAGGACGTTCCCATCAAAGGCATGTCGATCCTACAGCAACTAATCAACGACGACAACCCGTATGTTGGAGACAGAAGCGGCCCGGAGCTGAAGATCAATCCCATCAAGATCAACCTTAAGAGGCTGAAGATTAACGAACCGGATACTACGGCTGAGATTGCACATCGGGATCATAAATCCGAGATAGCCGAGGTGCCGTCTTTCTCACCGCCGTGGGCCAACAAGACCCCCCAGCAGCTGCACATCCTCCGGCAGGTGTTCACCACCACGCGCTGGCCCAGCAGTCAGCAGTACGAGGAGCTGAGCGGCCAGACGGACCTTCCCAAGTCTGAGGTGGTGCGCTGGTTCAGCGACAGCCGCTACAGCCACAAGAACGGGCAACCCAAGTGGCTCGAGACCTACCAACGACCACCGCCAGCGACAGAGGAAGTGAGGAGCCACGGAGAAGCGGACGACGAGACGCAGAAGGACGCTCCGGCGGCCAAAAAGAAACTTGTCGAGCTCGCCGTGAACAAGCACCTTGAAGGAGAGGCAGGACTGAACGCGCGGGTTGTGTGGCAGGATTCATTCTCCCCGCTGCTGGGTCTGATGGGGTCCGAGGGGAGCGTGGATCGAGGCCGAGCTGAGGAGGCAGCGCAGCCCGTAGTCCTGCAGGACCCCTGGGCACAGAGAGCCGAGGACCACCAGCAGCCAGAGGCCACGCAGGCACTCATCGAACAGAGTGACACCAATCAGGCCAGGTACGTCCGTCATCAGTGACTCAGTAGATGTTCTAAAGCAGGGGTGTCAAACTCAATTTCATCGCGGGCCACATTAGCATTATGGTTGCACTCAAAGGGCCGGTTGTGACTATATAAATATACATATATAAATATATAATATATATGAAATAATGTATTATATATTATTATTGCCTCTGCATTGGATTATTATCGGATAGGGTAATAACTTAGTAATTAAATACGTCTGGAAGCAGAAGTCCAGGGCAAATAATTGCAAGTCTCTTCAGTGCGCATGTCACAAAACGAGATGCATTGTGGGACATGTAGTTTATGGGCAACCTGCTTCTGTAAAGTAGCATGTGACCGTATAATAAACGTATTATATTCTTTGCAAGCTCTTGCGGGGCCACATAAAATGAAGTCGCGGGCCGGATTTGGCCCCCGGGCCTTGAGTTTGACACCCCTGTTCTAAAGTATTGTACTTTCAATTTCGAGATACTTGTACTTTACCTGAGTATTTCCATGTTTTGCCACCCCACTATAATCCAGAGGTTAATAGTGTCATTTTAATCCACTCCATTTATTTAATACCTTTAGTTACTTTGTATATTTTGATTATTGATAAATGTAATCAACACTTAAATAAGACTTGTGTTACACTTGGAGTAAAATCAACAAGCTACCCTGCAGTGTACAATAGTATTCAAATGATCTGCACCTTTACCAGCTTAGATAAACACATTATTGCATCAATAATTACAATCAAAACATAAAATATATATGATATGAAATGGGTATATCTGCATAATGATTACTTTTGGTACCTAATACTTTTACTTAAGGTAAGATTTTGAATGCAGGACTTTGACTTGTAACAGAGTATTCCTGCTCTTTGGTGGTTTTGCTTTCGTGCAAGATCTGAGAACTTCTTCCAACTCTAGTGAGATTCTCGTTCACAGCGCCTTCTGATAATTTACAGTCTTGGTGCCATTTATCAATCAAGGAAACCAAAAACAATGTAAGCCAGATGCCGTGATGAAAGCCTGACAGTTTGTTGTTTGTAGTGGTGGTTCGGTGATGTACAGTAAACAGAAGAAGTGTGCAGGTACTCACGCTGAGCTGCTTCTTCAGGCAATCACAGGTCCGTGTTTAAGATGCTATTTTTAGATAAGTAGGAGTCTGGCCCGCTGAATTATAGATCGAGAGCGCATGCTAATATATGTGAATAAATCATGACAATTGTCTTTTGATGGGATGGATTTCCAAGAGGCGATTTAACAAGCCTCCGTAAACAGGAAGTGTACAATCAGGACCTCACGATTTGTTGCATGTTTCCGACAGGGACCGCCTGAGGATGGAGCTGCTGGAGGTGTGATGAAGCCGGAGGAACGAGAGGTTTTTAAAGAACTCGCTCCCGTGGACGAGGTCTAAACAAGAGTGTTCATAATGACAGCAGATGTGATTGTAGCTGGACCGATGGACTCTGACTGTAACTGTGAATACCCCCCAACCCTCCTCTTCCTCCTCCTCCTCCTCCTCCTCCTCCGCCTCCTCCTCCTCTTCCATCTGCCATCACTTCCTGCCATCGTCAAAAAGAAAGAACTTCTCACCTTTGAGTCCTGTGATGTTTAAGCCTTTCATGCTTCTTTGTGGTTGTGTGGGGAGGGTGCACAATGAGGTCAGTTCGAGGGATCAAAGAAAAGAACGAGAAAAGACGCACACTGACTGGAAAACTGACTTGAATGAGCGAAGATAGGATAGGGCCGCGAGATATTGTGTTTGGGTGAGAGGGAGAAATATATATATATATGATTGAAACTGCACTAAAGAGGGTTTGTACTGACTGGACAAACAAAAAGACGTGTCAAGGAAATGTTATTGTTGGCTTTGTGATATTTTTTACTTTTTTAGCAACCAGTACTTCAGCACTGCCTTGAATTTTACTTTTTCCGTTATTTGGTTTTTCAATTCTATTTACTCTTCTATAGTCACTGTAAGTCCAGATGCAATCAAACATGGTTTATTTAGATCTGTATAAATGTTAGTGATCACTTTGCAGAACAGCTACACGCAAAAGACTATATACAATGCACTAATGAAGACAGCAATGCTAGAAATCACACTGCCCCACAGCAAAGGTATTGAGCGCTCGCTGGAGATCAATACACTACACTGCCCTGCAAACTGAACAGAGAGAAGCCTGCCACGCTAACGTTGCCTTACTCAGCTCTGTCCATGTGTTTATATGACCTGTCTGTCCATAAACTTGCTTTCCAGCTATCGTGCTGTCCTGAAAACAGAAAAAAAAAGGAAAAAGACTAAAAAAAAATATGCCAGTGCATCAATGGTCACTGTTTGTCTATATCTGTGAAAAGAATCTTGTGCTGCTTTCCGTACACTTGGAGATGTTTAACTTTAAGCTGTAATTGTATCACATATTGTTACTGGCGAAATGTTGTTTAAAGCGAAATTATCAATTTGATCCCTAGACACTGACAGAGTGAGATATTGTGCTAGCTAGAGAGCCAAATGAGGATTGCTCTCCTCTGAATTTTCTTGTGTTCATATAAACATACAGTCACTACATGAATCCTATGAAGCTGCATCTTTGTCAAGCTGCTAATAGCTAAGAACGGTGCTATACCATCCAAAGTGAAATTGGAGGTCAATCTCCTACCAGCAGTGTATGCACTTGTGTCGAATGTTACACATTTATTTTGGTTTGAGATACATGGAATCTGGACTTACGGTGTTATGATCATTTAAAAAAATAAAAAAAATAAACTTTTATGAAATAGTCTGATCATAAAGCACTGTTGTATCATCCTTTCTACACTTCTGAATCTTTACAGAATAAACTGAATACTCACCAAGCAGTCACGCCTCATTCTTTTTGTTTCAGCACCTTGCACCAGGAGTGAATATGAATGATGTCGTTCACGGATAGCAATCGAATTATTCAGTGATGATTGAGCAAGTAGCAGGTAATCCACTGGAGGAATGCACACAGCCTCCCCTGCTGGAGAGCAGCTGGCAGTGCAGTCAGTGCCTGGAGCTGAGATACAGGGGAAATATTTAAACTGTTTACAGACCGAAATACCCTTTATTTATCGTCTGCGAGGTGTATCATTAGGCATAAGGCCTTATGTATGAATTCAGATGGGCAAATAATATGCTTCAAGCCTGCCAGATGTTACCAGACGTACAGCCTACTTATCACAGGACTAAGTACAGCAGAGACATTTTTTAAATACCTACATCCATAAGGAGAAGTTCAATTATTAGGATTGGATATCATTTATTCTTGGTACTGTTCATTTGCCTTTAAATGCTGTTAAACCCACCTCACAGGCTGATCATGTAGTCCTATTATGCTAATGATTGGGGTATTATTTCTCGGTTCACATTTGTAATATGTGCCTGTGACTATGTTCAAAAAGCTCTTTATTTGTACCTCATTCTGCCTGTGCTGAAAGCACCGCTTCCTGGGAGAGGGATCCCTCCTCTGTTGCTCTCCCTGAGGTTTCTCACATTTTTTCCCTTTAAAACTGTGGGTTTTCTCCAGAAGTTTTTCCTTGTACGATGTGAGGGTCTAAGGAGAGAGGGTGTCGTTTTTCTCATACTGATATTCTGAACAATCTGTGCTGTTGTATTTGCTGTAAAGTGTCTCTACTGTAGGCTATTTTTATTATATGTACAGCACTTTGGCTCGATCAAAAATCGTTTATAAATGTGCTATATAAATAAAACTTGATTTGATTTCACCCTCTGTCTGAAACCAGAGCCCATTGGTCACAAACTCAGAGATGTCCCACACCTTAGCCAATTACATTTATGGCACTGTTACAGAGGACATTGGAATTTTAGAATGGGAGAGAAACTCTCTCTGGAGGAAACAAGGATTGTAACCTTTGCAGAACATTTACATGCAAAAAAGTAATCTTAACACACTACATGAAGGGAGAATCCTAAAAGCATAAAAGGCCTCTTTAAACGGGGGCTTTGGACATCTCTTATCTCTTCAATATGTCAACAAGACTCAACGGTGCAATGTGAACTTTTAACCACTCTGGTAAATATTTATCTATATCACAGAGATGGTATTCGGGTCAATCTGACCCGGCAGTGAAAGTGGAGGCTAGAAGGGGTCAGAGGGCTCAAATGGGATATTCGGTATATATACAGACAGACGGATGGCAGTGAAAGTGGAGGCTAGAAGGGGACACACTACCCCACTCGAACACAAACACGTTCTTAATTGCCGTTACAATAAAATACTTTCAATACAAATCCTTAAGACTCATTTTGGCTTGATTCTAAGTGAACGGGTCAATTTGACCCTGAACAGAAGAGGTGTCTCGTCTCTATTTATCAATGTCAATCAATTGGAGAAAAAAGTTGGAACATTTTAAAAGTAATTAAAAACATGTAATGCAAAACTAATGTATCAAGGTTTTTCCAATGTAAAAAATAAAATAGAAAAACTAGTGATTTATTCTAATGGAACCATGATCTGTGAGAGGTGAATAACACAATTGCACTAAATATTGATTTCATTGATAGTAATAAAAAAGGTACAAACTGTATTTTGGGGGCTTCTGATCATTTTTGGATAATTAAACATGCACTGGGTCAAATTGACCCACGATGGTTATTGCGGTTACAAAAAACGAATATAACAGGAGGATTAAAAAAAGAGAAAGAAGCCATTTCAAGATTTGACCAAGCCACAGAGATGCCAGGTAGTTCAGCTTGGAAGCGCTGAGAGTAATTTAGCTTGTTGCCCTGGTGGTCGGGGGCCTGGACCCACTTGCACAAAAACCAAACGCTGTACAGGAAAGGAAACACTTAAGGTGAGAAATAAAAATGTGTTTGTGTGAGAAAAACACTTAAGAATCAACTTTCTATAAATGTACAAACTTAAGATAAATTGAAGAGTGAAAGAAAAGAAATCACAAGTGTGTTTAATTGTAGGATTTTATTCATTTTTCAACCTACAGTGAGCATAACACTCAAATAAAACATGATCAAAGGCTATGACAAAAAGGTAAAACAGGAATAGGATGTTCTGACTTTACAGCTACAAACATCACATTTCCCATCATAAAAGTGGAATAAAATGAACTGATAATTCACATTGAATGTTACATTATTATTTCATCCTCAATCTTTACACAATTAAAAAAAAACCTGCCTAAATTGTAACAGATTGGTGATTTTTTTTTTTTTTTTGGCAAAGTTGATATCCCTCACATACCCCTTTCTGGGAAGAAAAACACTTTCCATTTAAAATGACTTTAAATACATTATCATAGCATTATCTTCAAGTAACATATGCGGGCGTTTGTGTTTTTTAAAATGTTGAATTGTTAAATTAAGTTAAAATCAGATGTAGACAGCGCGCTGCAGATAGATTCGGAGGATGCGTACAAATGATTGGTTCACATTTACACTGAAAAACAAGTCCCTGATGGAGGTGGTAAAACTAAATATTCACATTCTGCTTGCTTAAGTAAATATTGACATGGTTGCAGTATTTCCTCCCCTCTGCCTGCCCAGACATCCTCTGTCATGCTAAACAACAACATAGTCCAGTTTCAAATATTCACCCAAACAAATCCATGGCCGAACCCCTCATACACACACACTCATGCACACACACACACACACACACACTCGTGCACACACACACACACTCATGCACACACACACACAACTCAAGCTCACATTTCCATTTCCTCGAAAGGCGCGTGGGTGTAGTTAAGGAATTCATTTGATTTAACTTTGTCTATCAAAATATAGAATTCATTAATAATACATGGGAGGGCTAAAATACAAAGCAAGTGAACAGAGAAAATTTAAATGATACAAAGCCTTTTTTTGTTTTTTTTGCTGAATACAGTAGCTATAGGACCACAGAGTTCAGAGTTCAGGCATCGTCGGGCTTCGTCCCCGCGGAGGGAGAGAGACAAGAAGGTACAAAGGTCTTCCACTTACGGGGGCTAAAGCCTTGGTGCTCGGTCGAGGGTATAGTTCAGCCTTGATGCCTGATCTCAGATCAGACGTTTAAGACTACCCACAACCCCCTTCTGCCACGTCATGATGGCCTCCTCCTCCAGCGCTGCTTTCTCTGCACAAACTGTCGGAAATTCCTGATCGGGGTCTGGCCATCGAGCGAAGTTCGGTTAAGCTAAAAAACAAGTATCCGATAAAAAAAACGAGTGTGTCATAGATAAAACCACATTTTAAAACGGATTTTAAAATTCGTAGTCCTCCTCTGCCATGTCCATGGCCCAGGCAAACTTCTCACGCTGGGTTTTGTTGTAGATCTTCTCCACGGGAATGTCCCACTTCTTACACCTAGGAGACAAAAGAAAAGGTGTATTATTAAAAAAAGGAACCAGGTAAGGTTGAATAGTTTGGGTCATTGTACGTGGGTTTGTTCCCGCCTCTGGTCGCCAACCTAGTGTGACCTTTCACCTTCATCTCCCCTTTTCAAAAGCATCTCTCAAGGCTAAACTTGTCAGAAATGATCTTAAAGATGAAATAATACTGCCCTCTGACAGCTTCCTATTTGTATTTTGAGCCTCTTACGGCTGCTCGATTACGGCAAAAATCATAATCTCGATTATTTGGGTCAATAATTGATATCACGATTATTAAAAACGATTATCCATTTACTTTGAAAACATACATTTATTGAAACAAAAATGTGAACAGTATGTTTTTAACAGTTGATTACCCTGAATTTTAAGTTTAATTCAGCTGAAAAACCAATAAAATAATCTTTTTATTTCTAATATGTTGTTTTCATTATCGTTGCAAGCCAAAATCGTAAATGCGATTAATTGAGCAGCCCTAGTGTCTCTGCTGTGCCATGCTTTCATGTTCATAAAGGGCTTCATCTGTCTCATACTGCCTTTGTCTGAAACCAGAGCCCAGTCTGCTCTGATTGGTTAGCTGGCACTTAGACTATGACGTACAATTTGTTGGAGCGCTAGCCAACACCGAACTTTGGGATTTCAGCCTTTGCACACCATTTACATGCACACAAACCGATATAACACTCTACAGCACATGTGTCAAACTCGAGGCCCGGGGGCCAAATCAGGCCCTTGGTGGATTTAATTTCGGTCCGCAGTATAATTTCTAATTACTATTAGATCTGGCTCGTCGGTATATTGCACGCACACCTTCACTCAATCCTGAGGGTCTCCTCAGCTCAGAGCCTGACCCCAAACATTGATGAACTTGCACCCAAGATGAGATGCCAAGTATCTGGCTTGAGCTAGCATCACAGAGCAGCACACTGAGTTCACATGGATGTTTCCTTCTGCACTTTCTCTCACGACAACAGGGCATGTTTGGTTTTTTCTTTGAGGGAAATAGTTTTGTTGAAGCTGGTGTTGGCCTGTGGGAAAATGTAATCATAGAGCAGATAGAGCCATAAGAAATGAATGCAACTGATTATTTAATGTTTAATGTTGTTTTTATAGGCAATAATGTAAGCTTTGTTAGTTCCAGGTTTAATATGTGCAATAAGTTCATTTCAATAAGTTCTGCAATAAACATTGAACCAGTCCGGCCCTCGACTAGTATCCATTTTTGTATTTTGGCCCACTGTGTATTTGAGTTTGACCCCCCTGCTCTACAGGAAGAGACTCTTTAGGAACAACTTTTCAACATTATCTTACCAAGCCACGGAGATGCGGGGGTCCAGGTAGTTGAGCTTGGAGGTGCCGAGAGCGATCTGCTTGTTCTCCTCGCGGTCGGTCGCCTGCACCTCCAGCTTCATCAGCTGGTCCTCTATCCGCTCCAGAGCCTTCTTCTTGGCCTCCACAGACCTGCAGAGCAACACAGGTCAGGACTGGAGAACAGCGCTGAGCTGGGAGGAAGACGTTTGACCAGAGGAAACATTTTGGAGTCTTACTTTTTGGATTTCTCATCTCTCCGTACTTTAGCGTCTGCCTTGGAGCTCTTAACGTCTCTCTTGGCATCAATGAGCTGGTCCCTTTTAGTATCGATCTAAAGAAAGAAAAACTGATTAGTTTCAAACAGAAAACTAAAACAAGTGATGAAACAGAAAAGCAGGATAACTCTAGAAAAGAGCCTTGAAAGATTCATTCCATTTCTAATCATTTGGAGATGGACAATCCTTAAATGTAACTTTGAACTATTGACAAGATGACATTTCAATGGAACCCACACATAAAGGTATATAAAGATAGTGGCTCAGTCAATAGGGGCTTGGACTGGGAGCTGTAGGGTCGCCGGTTCAAGTCCCCGACCAGACTCTAAAGTATGGACTGCTACTTGGAGAGGTCCCAGTTCACCTCCTGCCCTGCCGTGGTGACACCCCCCTTCCCCCCTCACTCACTCCCATTGCTCCCCGGGCGCTGTACAATAGCTGCCCACTGCTCCTGGTGCTAGACTCCTGGTGCTAGACTCCTGGTGCTAGACTCCT